>CAVNYN010287752.1:0-52267 GCA_963692815.1 Nyctanthes arbor-tristis | reverse complement strand
CGGATGCCTCGGGAGCCGTAAGTCCACCCATCTTACAATACTGTAAACTGTAAAATTTTTTGCACCAGCAATATCTGCAATCTTCCTATTGGTATTTGGCTTGCCACCAACATACATGATCCACCGATTGGTATTAAGTTTCCCTCTATTCCAGTGATGTCCAGTGTTAAGGACAAGAATATCAAATTTGTGAAGGTACCGCTTCAAAAATGCTGGGGGACGATCCAGGTGCATTGCAAATTCAGTGGCTGGGTTAGATGGATCAAGAGGCTCCAAGTCACACAGACTTGCAGACCAGTAGTAAAGGATTGTAGTATTGGTATTTGGAAATCGATAAGCCCATCCATCAGGTCGTACAGAACCACGTGCTTTGACAAGACCATACTCCTTTCCCACATCAAGAACATCTGGCCTCTCTTCACCCCCTGTTACCATACACATTAGAGACTGGAACTGCTGTCTACCCAATGAATCCCCAATGAAGGCCAGAGTTTTATCTTGCATCCTGCATCCGTTGTTGGAAAACAATAAGATAAATAATAAATAGAACATGTATCAGAAAAAGTATTACTGTTAAGATATCAGCAATAGGCATGGACAGGGCCACAGTATTGGAAACTCTCAAGTGATTTCAAGTTTCCCCAAACGAATAACAAACTTGTAAGGGAAGAAATCATGTACCTCTTCAGGAACTTAAGTGCTGTGAATTCTTCCATTTTACAACCTTTGGGTTGCCAGCGTAGTTTCTCATATTCAAAATCAGTGCGCTGTGTCACTCGACAAGCCCACATTGCTGACAGCCATTGCTTACAACCAAATCCAGAATATAGAGGTCTATTATCATCCACGAACCATTTCCCTTTGGCATAATTACAATCTGAAGAATGTTGCAACAGTCAGAGGCTGAGTTACAGTATATGCCAACACCACTAAATTAAGCTTTTGTTTATAATGTTCACATTCTCCAATAAAATAAGTATGCACATAAAACAATAATTTTTGCTTACTTTTTAACCACACACAGTTTCCATCAACCCTCTCAACTTTTGTGGCCAATGAAACTTAGATGATATTTTTACTTATTTGATTTTTCAATTTAAGTAAATTATTAAGAATGCTGCAGCATAGAAGTCCATGAAACGAAATCGAGTTGGTTCTACTACAAATCCCGTTTACTAATAAGCTGGTTCATGGGGGAGGAAGAATAGATAACTGGAGGCAACAGAATCTCTTCATTGCACTTTCTCAGTGTTATGACAAACAATTTTAATTAAACAAATATCTGACCTTTCTTTTCAGCAGGAGTCAAAATACTATTGCTTTGATTTGAGCTTCTTGATGCAATTATCTCCCTTTCTGCTGGCCCTGGACTAGTTTTAGCTTCTGATAGATTGGCTGGTTCCGAACCAGTAATACTTCGGACGAATTTCTGCACAACCAATAATTTATTAAAATCCAGAGCTCGAGAGACCGAGATAAACTTTTGAGACATCAATCCAATGAAAAACTACTCGAATTGCAAAAATCAGGGCATATCAAATTATCAATTTCATCAATATGGTGGCTTCACGACATATTTATGCATCAGCAAGCAAAACTGACACTGATATATGAATATATAACATTTTGCAAGATAGAGAAGCATACTTAATAAAACCAAAACTTCAGAATTGCCAAAAGAAAAATAAGAAGGCAAGAGTAGAAGATAATAATTAATAAAAAAGATAGCGTCTGACAAAAAAGTTCCCATAAATGTTTTACCAAATGCTTGATGAAGAACCTGACATAAACAGGCTTCACAGTTCATTGAAGGCCTGAGCCAACTGAACCAATTGAACTTTCCTATTGAAATGATGAGATAATTTAGAAAATAAATTTGAAAATTCACATGACCTTTCTTTCCGTCGGGTATTGCCAAATTTTTACTCTCTTCATCCTTAGCAATGGACTCTGTGCTTGACAAATATGCAGGTGCTGCTTTATCTGACTCAGTGTCTTTTGAATGTATTTTTCCTTCTAAAACTTTTTGTGAACCTGATGTATTCATATCACCTGGAGGGATATCTGTACCATCTCCTGTCACCAAATCTTTACTTCGTTTTCCCTTGTTGGTGGACTGCGTGGTAGAGAAAACTACTGGTGCTACTCTATCTCTTTCAGCTTCTCTTGAACTATTTTTTTCTTGGAAATTTTTTTCTGAACCTGATCCATCTGTAATAACAGGAGCGATTTCTGTACACGCAACATTCTATTATCAGATGTTATGCGGAAACAAGTCTTCCGATCTCTTGATTTATAGTAGCATCAGTAAGTTTGAAATTCTCACATCAAAATTATGCTTCAGCAAGACTAACATTCTTACAAGTACAACTTTGATACGAGAAGCAACGTAATAAATACATACAGGAAAATTCAAGATGAAGCATAACAATTTAGAAAGATCGGAAGCCTGAAAGATGACCATTTCAAGAAAACTCTTCTTAAACTCATCACCTCTAGCCATCCAAGATAGAAGGAACTTTAAATAGTTTAATTAATCCAAACTTCGACACCTCTAATATTAAAAAGAAGAAAATCATAGACCAGTTGGAGAAATTACTTTTAAGCAGATAATATAGGAGTTCCTGAGAATACGATGACGCCAGGAAAATGGGAGTCCGTGTTCTGGTGTTATGCATTGAAGACTTAAATTGGAACCATGCCCTAAAAAGTTTTCTTTCATCCTTTTTGTTCATAATGCTGAGCTTGTGTGTACGTAAATCATATAGGATTTGTTCTTTGTAGCTGCTTTTTTAGCTTTTTGGATGGAAAGTAATTTTTATTTGAAATGTGTAGTGAAAAAGTGGAGAGAGGTTATAGGGAAGTGTGAAAAATTATTATTTATAGAGAATGTGTAGTTGATATGAGTTTGATTTGTTGATAAGTTTTGTAGTGGAAAAAATAAGTTCTACAGAACAAGCCCATAACTTAAAAAGTCTATAACTCTGTACTCTCTCTTAGGAAAGGCTTTTATGTATTAATTTTTCCGCCATCAGGACAAATTACAAAATATCAAGACGACACAATTGATGCAATGCCATTTGGACAAATCAAGCATTCTATAAAGCTTAAGCATCCAAAACCCCTCAGTCATGCTCGAGTCGAGAAACAATCCTGAGGTCTATAGGCAGCAAATCAGATCCAAAGAACTGAAAATTAGAATGACATTACTAACAACATAAAGTCAGATATAAAGGCAAACCTGGATTGAACCGCACAATATGACCCTGAGTTGGAATTAAAGAGGTGACAAATGTGGTCTTTGTCCAAGCAAGTATAACCACTGTTGCACAAACAAAACTGATGAGGATGAGAGAGACCTGTGCGACCTTCAGCCCATAAAAGACTCCCTTCATCCTGGATACCCTCAAATTACATCAACTCAAAATCATTTACATGTCACTGCTGTAGTGCTTCCATCAGATCGGCGCATCTAAACCATCATACGACAAAGGAAAGAGACATACAAGACCTAACACACACATAATTACCATGTTTTGAAAAATCAGTCAATACTGTGATCAAAATTACAAGCAGTTCAGAAATATAAGCGCGCTATTAGATATTACAAAGGAATCGAACTGACAGCGAGTAAAACAAACTTTGTAAGAACAACATTATTTTCTTTTCCTATAAGTAATCACATCCAGGTCTTCCATGTGGGTAATGGAAGAGATCTTCCATGTGGGTAATGGAAGAGATAAAAATAGACATATTCTTGCTAAACTTAGAAGAAGAGGAAAAGAATATCATCTAAGGCGGGCAACAGATGGCTTCAAACTAATTGAGGTCAGAACCAATCATTATGCCACAAAATTGTCAAAAACTTGAATGCTGCTTGAATGAAACTCTTATTTCTTTAACTTCAATTCTTTTTCACTTTTCCCCAATCTTTTACCATATGAAATATTAGTTCTAACCTAACTAGTCAATCAACTGCACAAAAGAATGAAAGATCCATGTTTGTTATATACACCGCAAGAAAATATGCCACGGTCTAATGTACTCCTACTCCGTTGAAATTAGTTAACTAATCACGCAGTTCACACGAAACATCATACCCAGAAAAACGCACGTATGGCATTTTCCGCACAGCCCGTAGCCCCCATCACATTCTCCTGGTATGACTAAAAATAATAAACAAATTCTCTAAAAATTCCACACAGTAAGTGTGAGATGATTCAGTAAAGAGGGGGGAAGCATGCGAATCAAGACTGGATAGAAGACAAAACGTAAATACAAAAGGCAAGGAATTTACAATGGAACTTCAATCATCCAGAATTATCAATGATTTCTGAAACCATTTTAGCGCACGTATCACAGCCTATCATAGGGCGTGTCGAAAGCAAACAATGTCACAGAAACTCCATACCTTTCAAAAAAATTCACCAATTCCGAATCCAGAAGCTCCAAAACGCCTGGATCTCCACTAACGTACTAAAAAAATCATTCCAACTTTCCCGTATCGAAAACTGCAACTCCTCCTCCTCCTCTGCTTCTCACTTTGCAGCAAATGCTAATATAAATTACAAAACAACGAAACACGTATAACGCCAACGCAGCCGGCACGGCGGAAACCAAGGTGATGGCAGTGGCGATTGTGGCGGAGAAAGTATCACAGTCAGCTAATGAATCGAAATTTTTACTTATTAAAATTAAAATTTCGCTTCACATTACGAGATCTGGGGTTTTGCTCAATTTAACTGTAATTGACAACCTGGGAAATACTTCCATTGTTCATAAAAAATTTAACCCAAAAAAAAAACAGAAAGGGAAAAATCTTTTTCCCGTTAAAAAAAAAAAATCTTTTTGTTTAGCAACAAAATATATGAGTCGTGTCACGCATTATTGGAATTTGACTTGTTTAGTTGGGGATCTTTCACACGGAAATTTACGGTTGGTTAGGTGTTTGATTATCTTTTATAAAAGAGATTATAATCCCACTTATTATTGATATATGATCATTAATTTGACAATTATTTATTTATAATTATAAATTTTAAATTTTTATTAAGAGCTTGTTTGATGCTTTTTATTTTACCAATTTATAATTTTACCTACTATTAATTTGACATTTGATTTGATAAATATTTAATTACAATTATATATTTTCTACCTTTTTACATTCTCAATACATATTTTACTTCTCTCCTCATTATAAATTATCTACATTTTGAAATGCTACATCTACGGTTGGTTATTATGAAGGTGTTTGATTATCTTTTTGAAAAGACATTATAATCTCACTTACTAGTGATTTGATTACTAATTTGACAATTTTTTATTTATAACCACAAATTTCAAACTTTTATTAAATATACACTACTCATTTCACATCATTATAATTCCTTATTATAATTCATTGTGAATAAAGAAATTCAAACAATCATTATAACAATAATATGTTTGGATTGATTTATATTTTGTTTTATTATTTAAAAATGAAATTCGTGATTGTTTTTTTAATACGTGTAAATAATTAAATTTGTCACATGACATTGATAAATATATATGGGAGGAACTAGAAATTTATATCTTAGTGGACTAGTCAAATTTCTATTACAAGTGAAAAAAGAGAAATAATAACAACTTCAAAAAATGCATAGATACTAATATGTGAAACTAAACTGCAATATCAAACATATACAAATTTTTGAACATAAATGACATGTACACATAATCAAACTTCATCTCAAACCTAGAAAAAAATTATATTCAACCAATATTGTACCAAAATGAATAATAATATAAGTAAGAATATAGTTAATTAGTTGTCATATTAACGGAGAAATAAATAATAATTAAAATTTGTCTAATTTTCTATTTAAGAAACATCAAACATAAAAATGAGGAAATGACGATTCTAAAATCAATTTTAGTAGTCGAAGAGCAAACTAGATAAAACTACAATGAAATGCTTTTGGGTTATTGGCGCAAAAGGTCCCTACCTTTGAGTTGTTTTGTGGAAATCGTCCATACCTTTCATTTCTTGGCAATTTCATCCCCACCTTTGCATTTCTTGGCGGAATTCATCCCTGTCGTTAATCTTTCCGTTTTTCAACCTTTATTTTTGTAATATTATATCTATATATACATACTTATATTTTATGAAGTCTAAATTAATGTATTAATTATTATTTTTTGTATTTTAAAAAAATTAATGTACTCAAATTTAAATACGCCATTAAAATGTTAGAGAAGATTAAATAAGAAAAGTGTGTTTTATTTTATTATGTTGTTTTACAAGGTTCAGAACTGATTACTAAATAAACGTATATTTAAAAAAGCATAGCAAGCAAAATAATTAACAACGTTGGCGTCTAAATAAAATAAAATATAATTTGATTCTTTGATAATTTTCTTGAATATATTGTACACGCATATATTCTCCTCACTTCTTCTGATAGTTTCAACTGTTGAAGTGTATATGTGTGTGTGTGAGAGATATTCAAGAAAATTATCAGAGAATCAAATTATATTTTATTTTATTTCGACGCCAACGTTGTTAATTATTTTGCTTGTTATACTTTTTTAACTATACGTCTATTTAATAATCAGTTCTGAACCCTGTAAAACAACATAATAAAATAAAACACACTTCTCTTATTTAATCTTCTCTAACATTTTATTGGCGTATTTAGATTTGTGTGCATTAATTTTTTTAAATTCAAAAAATAATAATTAATGTATTAATTTAGGCTTTATAAAATATAAGTGTGTATATATAGATATAATATTACAAAAATAAAGGTTGAAAAGCGGAAAGATTAACGATAGGGATGAATTCCGCCAAGAAATACAAAGGTGTGGATGGAATTGCCAAGAAATGAAAGGTAGGGACAATTTCTACAAAACAACTCAAAGGTAGGAACTTTTTGCGCTAATAACCCAAATACTTTTCTTGGATTCTTAGAGTCTAAACTATAGAAATGGCAATTTTATATCCGTTACCCGATACTCCCATCAAGGACGGGTAGTGGCAACCCTAACCCACGTCAGTGAAATACTTCACTAGGTTGGAGACGGGTAGTAGCAGCCGTGACCCGATACCCGATAGTTTTTTAATTATAAAAAAAATTTGATATAGATAAAGAGTTAGTGAGGTTTTGAACCCTGATAGTCAAAGATAAATCAATATACCTTAACCATTTTGCCCAATGTTTTTTTATTAAATTTTTAGCTAACTTTAATAGTTAATGCTAATTCAAAATTTGAGTTTCTTTAAAATAACACAAACTAATTCAAGACAAATCAAATTTTAATCGTTAGTTATAGTTATTATCGTTAAAAAAAAAATAATAGTTATTATGTGGTTGAATGCTGTATTTTCATTTTATATAATTTTGTTAGCTATTAAAAGTATTCATTTTTTGATGAGAATGGTATCATTTGGATGGTTTTATCAGGTTGTTTCCATTTTTTTTTAAGGATTTTCTTAACGGGGCGAATAACGGGTATATTCTCGTACCCGCCCCGAACCACCTCGCCCGTTACTCAATTCAATCCGGCACGAGGCGGGGGTTTCCTTAACTCTCCGCCCCCGTTGCCATTCCTACTAAATTATGGTGTATATATATATATATATATATTAAATGACAGTTGTCTGGCACAATTAAGAAATTATCTGGCACAATTGAATTAAAACTTTCCTGCTTAAAAAGTGTCTGGCTCTATAACTAATATGCCAAATAAGATAATTGGGCTTTACTTTTTCTAATGAGCTTTTAAATAACTATAAGTTAGTCAAATAAAAGTATAAGAAAACTAGTAGACACAGATTTTTTTTTAAAAAAATAATATTTTTGTTTGTATTATCACAAAGTCACATTTATACTATTTTTAAAAAGTTACATATATACATTTCGTAAATTATAAATATAATTTTATTAGATAACATATAGTGTCTCTGTATATATGTTGTGCTGCTGTAATAAAAAAGAGGCCACATTAATCATTATATTTTTGTCAAAACGTCACACATATAAAATCATATATCTTCCATTTTATTTTTTGAAAAATAATTAACGACGGAAATTTACTACGACTTTTTAAATAAAATGTTACAAGAATAAAGCGTTTAGACGTCATAAGATCAAAGTATTACATTTAATTAAAAAGTCACATATAAATATAAAAAGTCACATTTTTAATTTAAAAGCACATAACAAGTCATTTTTCAACTAATAAGTCACAAAGTAAGTGTCACATTTCATTAAAAAGTCGCATTTTTAATTCAAAAGTTGCATAACTAGTCGTTTTTCATAAAAAAGTCACATTTGATTAATAAATCACATAGTAAGTGTCACATTTCATTAAAAAATCACATTTTAATTCAAAAACCACATAATAGGTAGCTTTTCAATAAAAAATCACATTTGATTAATAAATCACAAAACAAGTATCGCATTTAATTAAAAAGTCACTTTTTTAATTCAAAAGTTATATATTTTTTAATTAATAAATGACAAACTTTTCAAATTTCATTAAAAAGTCCCATTTTAATTCAAAAGTCACCTAAAAAGTCAATTTTCATTAAAAAAATCACATTTTAATTTAAAAGTCACATTAACAAGTCATTTTCATTAAAAAGTCACACTTGATAATTAATAAATCACAAGTCACATGACAAATCGTTTTTCATTAAAAACTAAAAAATCACACTTTTTAATTCAAATGTGACATAACAAGTCGTTTTTCATTAAAAGTCACATTTGATTAATAAATCACAAAACAAGTATCATATTTAATTAAAAAGTCACATTTAAATAATAGTTCACAAAACAAGTACTTGAAAGGAGAAAAAGTCATGATCACAATTTTTTTTTTTAGAAAGTCACATGCAAAAGTAAAAGTCACGCTTAATAATTAAAAAATTATATAAAAGTCACATTTAATTTAAAAGTCTCATTTGATCAATAAATCACATATAAAAAAAGTCACATAAAAAATTTTTTACTTATAAATATATTGTATTATCAAGAAGTCACATTTATAAAACTCACATCTATATTATTTTGTAACTAAGGTCACATATAGAAATTTCTTCATAATTACATTTATATTAAAAGACACATTAATTTACACAAAGAAATTACAAATAATCTAAAGAGAACACTTAGAAAAAAAAGAAATAAAAAATGAGAGAGATGGCCAACATTCTTAATGGCACAAAAAAGAGCTACAAAACCCATACATATTAATTGACGTAATCATTTTAAGATGCATATGATGATTTGCGTATCCCTAATTTTAACTGTATTTTTCCAAAACTTATGCAATTTGCAGTAAATTTCCTAATTTTCTCTATCAATATCACTTGACTTCTTCCAGTTCATATGGCTTCCTATTTGACTAAAGTACATATATTTTTTTGAAAGAAAATAAAGTACATATTTCTGTTGGATATTATAAAACTGAGAGAAATATAGTTAATCTGACAGTTAATTGTGTATTTGCATTATAGTTATTGATAGATTATGGATTTTTTTTTCCAATTCATTATACTAGAATGGTGCGGAATGATACTAAGTTGATCTACCCTATTTAAGATAGAGGAACCACATTCAAGGTTTAAAGGACCTCAGTCATATTGTGCTGATTTTGTTTTTATTTCCTTTAGAATAATTGAACTTGAGATGAATTGCTATTATGCTTCAGGATTAGTCTTACCATTTGCTTAATGTATAAAAGACCTCAGTCCTATTGTGATGATACTATTTTTATTTGATAATAGAAGTGTTTTTTTCATCTTCAGTCCTTATATTGTTCATAATAAAATTATTCTCTTTTTATCTTTTACTTATTTATTGAAAGCATATCCTAGAGGGATCGAACAAGGCTGTAAGCCTATATTGACAATAGGACTAAGGTAGCGCTACTTATTTCCCTTTTCATTCTCATTGCGTATTTTCCTGATTTCTTTATTCAGTATACCAATATATTGGTGTGCTCTGGATTGGGTATTGTTGTATTTTGGTATGTGCATATTTTTCTGATGATTACCAACTTATCTGATAATTGATTTTCATTTATTATCCTATGTTTTGTTGAATTACATGTTTTAATAATGAAAACACGTTTTGCAAGTTGGGTTTCTATTTTGCAACGACATTCGCCTTTTTTGTTTATTTCTTTTCCTTTTAATTTTCCCTTTGAAATCTTTGACTAATTTCTTCATTCAGTGTTGTTCTTAATTAAATGCTAATTATGCTATCGATTGCACATAACTTAAATATTGCATAGTATGACTTATATCCCGTAACTGGGTTAGCAATCGAGACAATAAATGAGCATGAGAATGTGGAACTTTGGGATTTTTCTGAATTATAATTAATAGATTTTGTTTGTCTTTTTTGGATTTTGTTCATTTGTAAATCAGGAATCTACTGTAAAATACTTAGACATTCTACACCTATCAGAAATCTATTGATTAAAAAGAGTTGCTTTTTATCATTGAAGACGGTGAGTGATTTGAGACAGTTGTAGCACTGTTGCACTTACTTCTCTATCAAACACTTGCATTTTAAAGGGCTCAATGGTGGCATTTATATACAGTTAATCCCAAAAAAATAAAAATTAAAAAATGAATAAAGTAGTTTAACCGTTCAGTTTTGCTATCATAATATGTTGGTACTCTTTTCCATGTATTAGTTGATTTAGTTATTAGATAATGATCTGAATATATAACTATCAGTAAGAGAATTTATCTTAAATGCATTACATACGAAGCTATCAAAATTATTTAGTAAATAGAGGACACCAAACTTTCCTGGTTAAAAACTTGAAATCTAATTTAACACCAACGCTACTTAAGTCATTCACTTATTGAATTATCAATCACTCCACAAATTAAAGTGTGTGGGCATGATTAGAATCTAATCACTCACAGGATAGATCTGCAGAGTAATGCCCACGCCTGTAGTTATTTTGGGCTAAACTAATAATGATATTAAATTTTTATTACTTTCAAATGGGGGTTGGGATTTCTAATTTTCACTCATTTGAATTTGTATATGGTGATTGTTTTTCCTAGGCCACTAAACCTCTACTTTCGTGTAGATAAGTAACAATAAAATGTCAAATAAAAAATATTACAAGATGATTTCTGGAACTTAGTGATTATTTTTTATTGAATACTAATGTTAATTTTGGATGATTATATCAAACAATTCTTTCTGCCTTTTTCCATTACAAAGATATTTTGTAATAGTTTTACGTTGTTTATTGTTGACGAATCAATGTTGTTATCAATATTTTATTTTGTATCTTTGTTTAAGTCATCATAGTTCTTATTAAACTGTATTTTTAGATGGTTTTTCTAATTGTATACAACAAACACCATGATTTGCCTATTATTTGTATACATTTGTTATTATATGCTATTTGTTATTATACAATCCACATTCTATTTGTGCAAGTTATATTTTTATATCATTTTATGACATCAAGTATTAACTCTTATCACACTATTTTTGAAGTATAACATTTTCACTAAATTACTATCCCGTGCATCGCACCTGTGAAAAATCTAAGTTCTTGATATAAGTTGACTAATTACGTCACTAGCTAAAATTGATTTGAGTCTCAAATTATGATTGAAATTAACAATTTTGAAAAAAGGGAATTTTGAAAAGTGAAATTTTGAGAAAGAATGATGGTTTAATTAGGGATAATAATAAATACGGGTGTAGATAAGTATTATTTGCATGAAAAATATTATTATAATATAAAATGGCAATAAAAATAACGCGAGAATAATTAAAAACGTGAAAAAGTAAGGGAAATGAAGCACTAGCCAAAACATAAAGGCATCCAAGAATTTCTTATATAAAATTCTTCAAAATATTTTTAAAATAAGAAATTTGGGCCTGCTGCCGTGATGAATATTTCAAATCATTGTAAGTTGTCAATTCCACTTAGGTATAATAACATGCATGTGTGAGCAAAATAAAATTGTCATCTAATACTTTTCATATGTATAAAAGAGTACAATAATTACTCTCATTTATAAATTTAACTAATTAAACTTGAAAAATGGTCTTTTCACCTAAATTTGTGGTTTCGGGGGTTTGATTGATGACTTTTTTATGTAAAACATTTTCCATTTTTTAGTAGCATGATAACATTTCTCTTGAACTAGTTAATCTACCTGTGCATTGCACGGGTAGAAAAAAATAGTAAAAATAAATCAATTTGATAGTTGCTTAATAAATCAACATTTGTGCCTTTATAAAAAATCTAAAAATACAAGTATATATTAATTGATTCAATAGGACTAATAATCAAATATTTGAAGGAGAAAATTTAATCAAATTAACTCATAGTTATAATATATAGATTAAGCATTTAACTTTCCACAATCAAATATATGCATCCGTTTCTACCACCACAAATGCTCACACCTTCACAATTCTTCTAGTACTGTACAATCACTATTAGTAAGGCTTAAAATACACATGTCATCTTCCATCAAGAGCCAATTAAATACCATCCCTCTACTTGAATCAAATTTATTAATAAAAAATATAAATATCTACATATTGTAATTTACAAACAAAAAAGCTTGTATCATAATTTATCAACTATATAGAGAAATTATGAGCACCAATTAATATGTAGATCAAATAAGTATGCCATTTAAATTATGGCAGACTATTTAAATTATGACAGACTTCATAATCAAAACTCACATAGAAAAATTTATAGTTAACACGATCGCATCAAAATACAATAATTGACAAAGATAAAATAAAAGTAAAGCACATTTATCTTACTCAATGATAATTTTGCAAATTATAGAAAAATTGGAAAAATACTAATTTATATTGAAAACAAATCTCTAAATCTCTACATCTATCAATGTCATTATTGCTTCACTCAACCATAAAGCTCCTCCGTTGAGAATTTAGCTTTGGATTTTCACTTTCTTGATTCTTCAGTCTTTCTGCAAGGTTACCAACAACATAAATATTCTCAGATTAAAAATATGAAAAGGGGAAAAAGGAAGGTCATGGTGACGGGGAAAAGAATAATTGGTAGAACAGAAACCTGTTGACTACGGACGTACATAATTTGAATTAGAATCTAGCGACGAATTATTATTACACTATTAAAGTAAACACCTACAAAGGCCTTTTACATATCAAATTTTACAAAAAGAAAAAAACATAAAGATGCAAGTTTTCTTTCCCTTCTTATTTTATTATGAAGAAAAATGATATTCTCTTTATCATAATATGGTATTTTGAGCAATTAAACCTCAGTAACGTCCCTAGTCCACATTTATACATTTGAATAATCAAATGAAAAAGGGAAAATGTTCTAATTTTCATGCAGCGATATCAATATAAGGCTCTATATTGAATTGGCATAATAAGTTACTAAATGTATTATCCAGTAGAAAATAATAATTATTGAAGCTTGTATCAGTCTAGTCATTTGACATATATTATTTAAATAAAACTAAATTGAAAGAGTACCCAAACCTGTAGAGCTTAGCATCTTCAACATTGATTTTGAAGTCTATTCTCTTTTCTTTGTAGAGCCTTTTACGAGTACCTTTAGCTTTGGCTTCTCTATGCATCAAGGAAATTATGAAAAAAAAACATAAATAATAGAGCATACGTGTGTTAAATTTGAGGAGAAAATTGCTGAATGATTGAAGAAAAAAGAAAAATTTACCTATGAAGAACCACAACCCAACCCATATTCATAAGCATACCTGAGCATAGACCTTCTAAGAGGTCGTTTAGGGCCCTAACCATGACTCAACAAAAACGCCCCCAAAATTAAAAAATTATTATTGAAAATTTAAATATTTATATTTTAAGTATGAGATATAGTATATATAACTGACATTTATTAGTTGATAAAGGAGAAAAAAATTAATTATAATTTTAAATTAAATTTTAATTGAAAAGTTGCTTAGCCCCCCTCACCCAAAAAAAAAAAACCTAACGGCCTTGTCTAGATTATGGATTAAAAAGATGATAATTCTAGTGTACTGATGAATGAAGATAATTTGGATGGAGAAAAAAATAAACTGAAGCATTAGGGATTGAAGTAATCGAATCAATCATAGATTCGACTAACTGAGATTTACGGTAGTGGATAGAAGAAATATAGATTCAAAGTAAACAAAACACTAAGATAGTTTGAGTCACTATTCAAACACTAAGTAATTTAAACAAAAACTGTCACTGAATGAACAAATAAAACATGACTACATGGGACGTGAGGAAGGATAACTTGGGGATTGGTGCTCATAATCTTGGCAAGGTTCTTCTGGAGGATAATGCCTATGAACAGTATAAAAGCATATGATGCTTGGTTAACAACACAGACCAAATCCTTTGAACAATCGACGAAAAGCTTATTACTGAGAAGCAATCTATCCCCTTTTGAGACTTTCATGCACATTTTATTGAAGCAGTTGGGTTTGTGGTCTTGAAGAAATTTCATTTTTATTTTTGTTTGAGAACACTTTTTGGGCAAATAAGTAAGCTCATATGTAAATTCAAGTTATATTCATTTTTTTCTTGCATTGTAAGAGATGTTACGTTCTCTATTGTTATTAATTCTCAATAGAAAAATGTTTGGACTCTAATGCCAAAAAAAAGGCCAATCTATCTCTCCATTCCATCTCTAGTTTTGAGTATCAAATGGGCCACTATCAATTTTAAGAGCTTTGTGATTTTATCATGGCTAGACAATAGCTCATCCTTGGTCAAGTTTCAACCGCCCACTTTGTATTCTCAAAAACAGCTTCCAATGGACGCTGAGAAATGACCCAGAAAACAAAAGAAAAACACATATTAGGAAAAAAATGGAGCAAAAAAATAATAACTTAAAAACCAGTGGCCGAAGTGAAACCTGAAGACGTGACGGTGGCACAGGACGAGAATATATAAATCGGTAGTGGAGGTGACACCCAAAAAGGTGAAAAATCGATATACTGCTTTTAACCAAAAATCTCTCTACAAATCTCGAAACAATCCACTATTTTTATTTTCACTGAACTAAACATACAATTCCATTACCGTATGTCTTTCTAACTCAAAAATTAAAAGAGTCTAAGGGTGCGTTTGATTGCAAGCATGGAATTTACCAGGAAAGAAAATATTTTCTTGTCAATTGAATTACCGGTAATTGAATTCTATAGAAAATAAATTACAAAGCGTTTGATTTAAAGTGAAATTCTCTAGAAAAAAACCTACACCCCCATAGGAAAATATTTTCCTTGTTTTCAAGGAAAATGTGGTCACGTGACCAAAAGTGAGAAAATGATTTCCTGAGAAAAAATGTCAATCAAACACCATAAAAGTCGAAATTTAAGTAGAAAAATTCATTTTTCATAGAAAATCGTTCGTAATCAAACACACTCTAAGTTATTAGAGGGGAAGAGAGAGAATATGCAGTATTAACTTTTTATTAGTTGCCTGCTACAGAAGGAAAGTTGCGGTTGAAGTGGAGTATGCACAAACATTAAAGAAGATTAGAACATGATTTATTGTAATCAAATAGTCATAAAAGAGAAAAACATGAAAGTCTGAGAAGGGAAAGTTGCGAACGAATATAGAATAAAAAAAGTTAATAAAAAAATTGCCATAAATAAAATATTTACCACATGAAAGACTTAACTTGAGAGTGACCGCAGAACAAATGAGTGGGAAAAAAATGAAGGCACTTAAGTACCTTTATATATTAATAGATTTATCGTAATCAATGACATATTATAGTCACAAAAGAGAAAAAACACAAAAGTCTGAGAAGGGAAAGTTGCAGATAAATATGAAATAAAAAAGTTAATAAAAAAACTTGCCATAAAAAAATCTGTACCGCATAAAAGACTCACCGTAAAAGTGGCCGCAGAGCAAATGGGCGAGAAAAAAATGAAGGCACTTAACTGCCTTTATATATTAATAGATTATCGTAATCAAAGACAGATCATAGTCACAAAAGAGAAAAACACGAAAGTCTGAGAAGAGAAAGTTGCAAACGAATATGAAATAAAAAAAGTTAATAAAAAAACTTGCCATAAATAAAACATTTACCACATGAAGACTCACCACGAGAGTGGCCGCAGATCAAATGAGCGGGGAAAAAATGAAGGCACTTAAGTGCCATTACATATTAATAGATTTTTTTTCCTTATGAGGTGCACATTTTTTGTTTCTAGATTATTCATATTTTTAAAGGAATTTCACTCTCAAACAAATGCATCACAATTTATTTTTTGTGAAATTCAATTATCGGTAATTCAACTAATAGGAAAATATTTTCTTTGCGAAGTAAATTCCTTAATTGTAATCAAATACACCCTTAATCAAATCAATAAAATCTACATATATTGTGAGACTCACTGTACGACACAAATCATCGCTATTAAACTTTGCTCGTTCTCTTACCCAGAGAACTTGACTGGATAGACCAGTTCAATTGGAAAATTGAGAACCGACTGGAAAATCAGTCTGATTTACACTATAAATAGGCCTGCTAAGAACCAGACCGAAAGCATAACAAACCCGATTGAACCGTTGAAAACTGGTTACAAAACCAAGAACACTCGGAAAAATCCGGGGAAATTTAAAAAAGAAAAAAGTTCCCCCCCTTCCGGTAAAAAAATATGGAAAAATTATTTTTTAATTTAACTTGGTTTGACTTTTTTACCATTGACTGTTATTATTTTTAATTTAACGACTTATCGATTTCTTTAAATATTGATTAAAAAGTGAGATAAGATAGTGTTTGGCAAGAAGTTTGATTATTTGTTAGATTATAATATATTATGTGACATCATTTTATTAGTTATTTTTTATGAAAAGTAAAAATTTGTGATTTGACTTTTTGAAAAAAGTAAAACCAATAAAATAACGCTGTGCGGCAGATTAAAATCCAAAAAATTAGTCTAGATGCTAGCCAAACACTTTGGACATATGTCGCTAAGAAACATCAAGGTACAAAACTTCCGTATTGATATCATGTGTCTAATCTATTGCACACCAATTGGTATAACTATAATGGTACAAATAAAATTTTTGAGTTCATTTTGTAATATAGCATTTTACTTTTTACTTCGAAATAAAGATTAATTAAATCAATTGATACTTTTTTGATTTACTTTTTACTAGATTCGGCTTAATTTTTAAAATAAATACTGATCTATTGATACTTACTCCTAGTATCATAGACTTCAACTGTCACTTTAGAAGTGAAAAAGTGGAGGGGAAGAAAATATTTTTCGAACAACTGTAAACACAAGCATACATGACATAACAATGTGATTATGCAAAAGAACTGATATTATTTATATGAATATTCAACGTTGTCATTAGTAGTTGTGCATGTTTTTCTGGTAGTTGTGCAAGTTTTTCTACACTGAATGATAATAATAATAATGATGAATTAATGATGATATTTTATATAAAAATAGATTTATGCAAGTGAACCAATTATTAAAAAAAATAATAATCAGGAAAGTAGAAAGAAAGAAAGAAAAGAAAAGAGAAGAGAGAGGAAAAAAAAATGGAAAGTGTCTATTAATCTTGTGAGATGTGGGCAGTGAGCGCATGTCCGATAACGATAACAGAGTTTTTAGCGTCCATTGAAAACGTGCATTTTTTAGAATTTTATCTTAAATCAAACTAGCTATACTATTTTTTTTTTTTAAATACCTGTTCTAAAAAAAAGAGGAAATTAGAGGTTTTCCCCGTTTGAGTGATCTGCTCAATTTTACACCTTTGATTGAAAGAGTTGTGCTATTTGAATAAAAAAACATATAAAACAAAACTAACACATAATACGATCTTATTTTTCAACATATTATATTATATTTACATCAATACTAATCACATGAGACACATATTAATTTTGTCGCTATTTTTATCTATTTTCTTGTCCAACTAGAACTATTTTGATTGAAGTTAATTGAATGTTTGATTACAAATTTTTTTCCATATAAAATGTCATTTTTTACCTAAATTTTCTTTGTCTACTCAAATACAACTTTATTTTTCATGAAAATTATTTTTTATCTTAGGCCAAAAAGTAGATATTTTCTTTGAAATCAAGGAAAATAAATTTCCATGGGGGAGATGGGAAAATATTTTTCATGGAAAATCAATTTCAATTCATTTTCCACCATCAAATCAAACGCACTTATTCCCATATAAATTGTAAATATACCCCATTTTGATTTATTCTTATGGTTTTTTATAATAATTAAGTTATTATTATTTTTATTATTTTATTATTGGTTATTTATACCTAGATTGTGTGTGTATATATATTTCCAGCAATCTCTAGCCGCCACCCTCCATTCTTCATCACCATTCTATCCTTTCGCCACCGCCGCCACTCTTAACGTGTTTTCCCTCGACTTGTTTCCATAATGTTTTTACGGTTTTTGTAATGGTAACATTGTTTCTCCATGGAAAAAAATTAACCTTCATTAACATGTTTTTTGTGATTTTTCCATTTTTTTTTACTAAGTGGTGGTAGTGGCTGTTGGTGGTGGCATATTTTGGTGATAACGGTGGAGACTTGGTTACATTGCTACTACTTAATAATAATAATAATAATAATAATAATAATAATAATAATAATAGCTTTCGCGCCTATGGCTAAAAAATAAACTGATATCATGTATGTCACAAAATATATTGTCATGTATGTCAATTTCCACCTCCTTCTCCCATTCTTCTTTTCTTATTTTGAAAAATCTTATTCCTCCTCTTCTCCTCCCCCGCCATTTCATTCTTAATAATAATATCATAATAATAATAGAAATTAACAAAAATTGATTTATGGGTAATTTTACAAGAGGAAAGGGAATTTTTATAAGCAAGGTCAAACACTATCAATAAAGGATGCGAATTTTCATTGGGCCAAAATCCAAACTGACAAACCAACCCAACCCGACCCGAACCGAGCCTAATGGTTTTGTTTCGTTCTGCTTTAAATGGACTGAGCCCAAACCCAACCCACGCACGATGTTTGGAAATCTCTGGATATGCTGATTTTGCACAAGAGAGCGGGGGCATTTTCGAACTTATAGACGCTTCTGCCTTTTACACTCGCGAGTCTGATTCCTCACGACTTCAATTCTTGTCTTGGGCAAAAAGATTCAATTTTTAAAAACCCTCAATCTGCAAATCTCCCACACTCCAAAATCACAAGACCAAATTAAACAAGAAACACAATCAGTCGCAAATCCAAACTAAATTGAATCTGAAGACATGAGTCGCGGAAGTGGAGGCGGCTATGATCGTCATATTACGATCTTCTCTCCCGAAGGTCGTCTCTACCAAGTCGGTAAGTATTTTTAGTTGCGCAGGTTCCTCGTAATTAGCTACTGTTTCATAACTTTAGTGATTGTTTCAGCTGTTTATTTTCCCGGGATCTCTCTTTGTGTATTTTGTTTAGGATTAAAATCGTTGTGTTTTGCTTGAAATATGTAGAGTATGCTTTTAAGGCCGTTAAGGCTGCTGGAATCACCTCTATTGGCGTGCGTGGAAAGGACTCCGTTTGTGTTGTTTCTCAGAAGAAAGTTCCGGTCAGTAAAATTAGTCCATTGACATAAATTTTGCTTCTTTTACATTCTGAATTTGTTAAGACGGATCTGGGTTTGGAAAAAGGAAGAGCCTTTTCTGACCCCAAAAGTTCTTTTAAGTAGTTGGAATCGCCATTTTGCTATATAGAATTGGTATCAAGAGACTGTCAGGAAAGCAGAAATAATGGTCAAACAATTGTAGTTATATAGGTTTATAGTACAGCATCCTTAACTGGGATGGTAAGAGGATTACAGTAAATTTGTGGTGTGACCTATTTTTGTAAATGCCGAGCAGGACAAGCTTTTGGATCAGACAAGTGTGACACACTTGTTTCCCATTACAAAGTATCTTGGACTGTTGGCCACCGGGATGACAGGTACTTTTACCATGACCTACCCCTTTTTTGTTTTTCTGTTTTTGGGTATAATTCGGTTTATGGTTTAATCACAAACAAGTGGAAACTATTAGTAAAGTAATATTTTCTGTCAAGGTAATAGGATCTTGATGAATATATAGATTCTATACCTATCCATGCTTTTACGGTTTTAATTAACTACATGCCTATATGAATGTGACAAGGAGTAAGGATGCAAGTCCGTTTCTTCTCTTATGAATCTTTGAAACGTGAATGAATTTTAGCTTTGCATAATGTTTTTCTTAGCTCAATTGTAATTTTGGTAAAAATCCTATTCAAGACTTGTATACCAGTCCATGCTTTTACGGTTTTAATTAACCACATGCCTATATGATTGTGTCAATGAGTAAGCATGCAAGTCGGTTTCTTTTCTTATGAATCTTTGAAATGTGAATAAGTTTTTAGCTTTTGCAGAATGTTATTCTTAGCTCAATTGTAACTTTGGTACAAATCCTATTCAAGACTTTGGGCTTCGTTCAGATGCTTCCGGGTGACAATTGGCCAATGTTCAGCTTTTGATGTATTTTTCCTGTTGTTTTCAATTTTACTTTGCAGCTGATGTAAGGACATTAGTTCAACAAGCCAGGAATGAGGCTGCTGAGTTTCGTTTCAAATATGGATATGAGATGCCGGTTGATATATTGGCCAAATGGTATGATCAATATCTTTAAATTTCTTTAGTTAATTATTGCAAAGATAAGCCTAAACATTTTGGCTTTGCTTTCATCTTCCCACTTTATTATTCTGATTCTTTTGTTTTGATGCACATTGGCTGTTGTTCACATCAGAAGATGTGTTTCTATGTCAACTTAGAATGGAAGTTGTAGAGAGAATGAATAGTGAAAATGAAGCCAAAATATGGAGAGAAAGGGGTCGGGGCCTTGTGGTTTCTATCTTATCGGAGAGTTTCTGCTCTCTGTTCAATGTTTGTCTCCCCTCTTTCTTTTCCCTTCTTTCCCCTCTAGAAATCATCCTCTAGGGACTATAAGTCCCTTAGTCCCTTTGCTATTTATTTATATACCATTTAACATGTGTCTTTGTGTGATAATGAAAGTAGCCAGTAGAGATTATTTTAGATTGTCTTGGTCCTTAGTTTGACTTAGATGTTGATCAAATAATTGCTCACGTCTGACTAGATAATTTCCTTTGACTGCATAGAAACAGATCACATGAATTTTGACAGCTAAGCTTGGAGTGCAGCAGTTGGCTCTCAGGGCCTGAGGGTAGTTGCATGGAAACTTTGACATGCAATTTTATGATTCAGTCAAATGTAAATGAATCAATTCGTCAAGGTCCGAGTCCAGCTGTGGATCAAGATGATTGCCATAATTATTGATAGATAAAAGCGTAATTATGCTTAGACACTGATCAAATAACAAATAAATAAAGGAGATAAGGACTTCCTAGTTCATGCACAATTAATTGATGGAGGAAGTAAATTTCCCTTTCCTTAACACGCTTAACTGTATAAGAGTGAGAAAGAAATAAGAAAACGAGGAAGGGGGGGGGAGCTCCCTTAAAAATAAGGAAAACATGGCCATTTTTTAATTTTTACTGTTCGCATTGCATATCATTCAACATAAGTTGGCTTGATAATGTTTTTGACGTCCACAACAGTCACAATAATCTAATCCCTGACACGGATTCGTTGGACTCGAGTGAATTACAAATTACCCATGCGATGCATCTTCATGATCTTTTTTCTCTGAGTTTCCTAAAGAAATGTGTTCCAACTTTCTTGAAGCGAACAATTGGGGTATCTTGTGAGTGTCCTTTAGATGATATTTCTTCTTGCTCTTGGAGTTTGGGTGACTTTTTTTTTTTTTTAATTATAAAATCTGAGCTTGTCTAACTACTTACAGGATTGCTGACAAGTCTCAGGTCTATACACAGCATGCCTATATGAGACCTCTTGGAATAGGTTGGGTGCCAATCATTTGTAAAACTTATTGAAAGGATCTTCACAGTATTGGGCTTTGTTTATTTATTTATCTCATTTTCAATGTGAAGTTGCAATGTTATTGGGTATTGACGAGGAGAAAGGACCTCAACTCTTTAAATGTGATCCTGCCGGTCATTTTTATGGTCATAAGGTAATTCCAATCTCCACTTGGAATAAAGTTTATAGTTTCAGTTTGGCACAACTTTTTTCATATTCCAATCTCCACAACTTTGTGGTAATCTTACTTCCTAGTCTTAATTAACTGAAAAATATAAACACAAATATACAAGTGAATTAACTGAATTATTTCATTCTACACAAGATTATCACAAATATTGTATCTTACTTCCAAGCCTTGATTAGCTAAAAAAACATTACACAAATATATAACTAAATTATCTTTTTCTATACAATAAATCAGTTGTCCTGCATGCTTATCTAGTGCTGCAGACCACATCTTGTGACATAACTGAAAAGTGCTGCATTTCTTTTTTTTGCATTTTCTATCGTGGCCGTGTCATTGTAATAGCCTGAGTAAATTGGTAGTCTCGTCAACCAATGAAGGATCCTATGCTAGAGATTCATGCACGGTAGATCTGTATCATCTATGTCTAGGTATATCATCAGATCATCATTTCTACCTTATTCTTTGGGACTAGAAGAAGTTACTGTTTGTTTGGATGACTTTTTGGAAGTGTGTTGTCAGTGCTCTTAGAGGAAGTTGGCTCATAAGGAATTTGTTCAGAGTCTATTTGCCCCCATTCACAAACTATTTAAGTTTAAAAGTGGAAATAGATTTTTGAGAATGAGTGGTTGAAATTTGTGTAGAACAAGTGGGTCCCATCAAATATTTGCATGTGAATGGTTTGACCAAATTTTATAAACAAAATAGTACTTTGTATTTTCACAATGCAAGAACTAAGTCACAATGTGTGCCTTCTTAGAACAGCTTTGCCTAGACTATGATGTGGTTTAATCTGATGAAGTAAGCTTACTACTTTTGTTTAGTTTCTAGCTTCATACCCTAGTGACTAAGGGTGTTGTTTCCTATTTTATAACAGAATCATGAGACCAATGGATTTTAATTTACCCTTAGTTTATTTGATTTCTTGAACTCCAAAGTCATTTCCTCCGGCTAATTGTATCTTCACCAGATAATAGTTTTGGCACTTATGTTATTCAATTTTTGGTTTTTCTAGTTGGTATCTAATATCAAACAAACAAGAGCCTAGCTGGTTAGTAATGCTCTAATGACAACAAAAATCTGAAAAATAACAAGGAAAAATTATTAGGAAATAGTTTGGGCTATTCTCTTTTCTGTAATGATCAACATTATGGCCATCTCTTCCTCAAATATTATCTTATTCTTTTTATGTTCTTTCTAGTTGTGCATCTGTATCAAACAAACTAGTTGCAATAAAAATGATTGATAATGCTCTCATGGCAATAAAAATATCGAAGTAAAGGGGAAAAATTATACACAGGACTTGAATTTCCTTTTCATTCTGTAATGTCAGTGTTCTCAAAGTATAAAAAACTAAGATGAACTGTTCCTTTGTTACAATGCTTATCCCTTGGACCTTGCAGTCTTCATTTTTTTGCAGTTTAATTGTTTTCTCACCTCTCCATTGGCGTTGCATGTGTAGAAAACGAAATTTCACATTTTATCCTTTTTGCATGCTCTGGAGATTCGCCCATTATCGTGACACCATTTTGGTGGTGGTGTAACCCTTTACATTCATCTTGAATTTTTAGGCAACAAGTGCCGGATCAAAAGAGCAAGAAGCTATTAATTTTTTGGAGAAGAAGATGAAAAACGACGTTGCATTTTCCTATGATGAAACTGTACAGGTAAACGAAAGTCACAGATCAATATGTTTGCATTTTTTTAGTATACGGTTATTGATTTTTAACGCTGCAAATATAAGGAAATGAAGTTCTGTAACCTCATCTGACTCGACTATATTATTAAATAAAATGATAACGTAGAGAGAGGTCCTGTATATTTTTATTGTAGAATGCTAGTTTAGTTGGTGTGCTCATGAACATTGACCTCTCTTTGAAATTAAATGTTATTTGAATTGAACAAAATTTAAAATCTTATGATAGTAATTATTAGATAAAAAATAGTGCTTGTATTCGGGTTTAGTCAACTTCTTCAACAGAATTAGATAGCAGATGTGGGGATGTTTGCTTGATTTACTCTGTTCCTGGCCAGCAGAAGTATACTGATGTTTTTACCTCTGACATTACGCTTAATTTTAAAGTTCTGATATTGTAATTTTTTCTCTTTTCTAGACTGCAATTTCTGCTCTGCAATCTGTTCTACAAGAGGATTTCAAGGCCAGCGAGATTGAGGTAATCTACTTAGCTGACAATATTATTCTTTGTTTATGTTAATTATTTGTTTACCCATGTATTTGTAATTTTTATTTTAATTTTTTTAATGTTGGCTGCTGTTTTCTCTACCTCAGCCATTACCTTCAAGATATCTGTCCTCCACAAACCTCTTTTTCTCCCCCTGCATTATATACTCCATTTGGGAGGTGCTCTGGGTATCTAGTCATTTTCTTTTAGCCTATGAAATTGAATCCTCTACCAAATGAGGAAAAAGAAAAACAAACTTAAAAACTAATTCACATGCGCTAACTTCTAATAGAGTTATACATAGGCACCTGATCTATTTTATATACTCTTATTTCTTTTTGACGTGAGAACCTCATGCTTTTGTGTCATTGACCATTTCAACTTTGATATTAACATATATGTATTAGTTTTAAGAATGCTTGGTTGAATGAATCTAAATTCTGCTGTATTGTATCTTTACTGCTTTTGCAGGTGGGTGTTGTAAGGAAAGAAGATCCAGTCTTTAAAGTGTTGTCGACTGAGGAAATTGATGAGCACCTGACTGCCATTAGTGAGCGCGACTGATAAGGCAAAGTTGTTAGGCTGTTCAACACCTGCTTGCTTTAGTCATGGGTGGTAGGATAGATGGCCATGTCTGTTTTGCATGTGTTTTATGTGTCAGGTTCTGCCTTGAATGTCTTCTTCATTCTGGTGTTCCATGATTGTTGCCATTTGAACAAAAGATTTTTGTCTAATTGTTGTGTTATTCATGGATGAAAATCGTAACTTCAAGCAACATATAGCTTTACTTTTCTGACGTTCTTTCTGAGAATGTCTCTCATATATGTGTTGCTATGATATAAAGGGCCTTGTAGGCCGTAGGCTGTAGAGATCGTGTTTAACACACACCAAGTCCATATTTATTAAACCAGATGAATTTCAGCATAGGTTCCCAACCTTTGCATCCATCTGCACTTTGTCCCCAACCTTTAAATCTGGATGAGGAGACCCCCAACCTTTGGAAAATTGGCACGGTTCGTCCAAATAAAGTCATTAAATTGTTAGGCTCTATTTGGTAACTAATTCAATCTAATCCTATTATAATTGAGATTAATTTTAACATTCACGTCATTTGAGTATATAGAAGTGATTTGTGTGTATAATTATTAAAAAAAAAAGGTCGTGTGACATTTAATTTGAATTTTTTATGCACACATTTTATTTTTCTGTTACATGTTTTACTTTTACGTATTCTTATGTGACATGAATTTGCATTTTAATTGCAATTGTAATTGTAAAGGGACCCAATTTAATTGGCTGCTAAACGGAGCCTAAAAATTATTAATTTGAATGAATGGCATCAAGTTTTTAAAGATTGGAAGTATCTTGGTCCAAATTTAAAGGTCGGAGAGGAAAGTGCAAATGGATGCAAAGATTAGGGAAGTTTGTTGCAATTTACCCTATTAAATCCCGGTCAGTTTATATAATGGTAAAATTATCAATTTGAACGAATGGCCTCAATTTTAAAATGGTTATTGGCGCAAAAGGTCTCTATCTTTGAGTTGTTTTGTGGAAATAGTCCATTCCTTTAATTTCTTGGTAATTCCATCTCCACCTTTGTATTTTTGGGTGGAGTTCATCCCTGCCGTTAATTTTTCCTCTTTTCAACCTTTATTTTTGTAATATTATATTTATATATACACATTTATATTTTATAAAGCTTAAATTAATGCATTAATTATTATTTTTTGTATTTAAAAAGATTAATGTACACAAATCTAAATACGCTAATAAAATGTTAGAGAATATTAAATAAGAGAAGTGTGTTTTATTTTATTATGTTGTTTTACAGGGTTCAGAACTGATTATTAAATAGACATATAGTTAAAAAAGTATAACAAGTAAAATAATTAACAACGTTGCCATCGAAATAAAATAAAATATAATTTGATTCTCTGATAATTTTCTTGAATATTTCACACACACACACATATACTCTTTAACATTCGGAACTATTAAAAGAAGTGAAAAGAATATATGTGTGTGTAATATATTCAAGAAAATTATCAGAGAGATCGGAAGAGCGTATTTTATTTTATTTAAACGCCAACGTTGTTAATTATTTTGCTTGCTATACTTTTTTTTAAATATACGTTTATTTAGTAATTAGTTCTGAACCTTGTAAAATAACATAATAAAATAAAATACACTTATTTTATTTAATCTTATCTAATATTTTATTAGCGTATTTAGATAGGGGACAAAAGTTGGAGGAGGTCTTCTGATTTTTAGATTTAAAAATAGGGGACAAAAGTGCAAATGAATGCCAAAGTTAGCGGCTTTTGCTGGAATTTACCCATTAAACCCCGACCGGCGTTACCCAGTAGCGTGACCCCCGATTTAAAAAAAAAAAAAAAAAAAAAAGGAAATGAAAAACGACATAAACCAAAGACATTCACATAATTGCAAATCAAGTCTATTTTTAAATAAAAAGTGATAACACTGACATATTTCATCGGATTCACTCACATATATTGTCTAAATTTTCATCATTCAACTTCATTTATTTTCTCTTTAAAATTCATTAAATGGGTTTGAAAACGGGCTTATGTTACTGTTTTTTTGCCATAACTCAAACTCAACTAGTAGAATAGAGGTAAGAGCTCAACAATCGTAGAATCAGTTCAAGTTTTACTTTTAACTATGTCTAAATATTTCACAAAAGAAATGAACAAATTAGGCTAAAATCAACTTAGTAAATACAAAAATTTTAACATACCCTCATGAGGGTCAGTAAATTGATTTAAAAAAGGTGATTGATTTCAACCACTTATGTATTATCATATGGGCGTGATGTTATACTAATATACCTTCAAGTGGATATATATTAAAATTTTTGGTAGTAAATGATATTATTACTCGAATACTAATTTTTGTAGTAAATACTAAACACAAGGTTTAATGTGGGGAACAAGATGACAGTAAAGAATTCTATGAATGGATAGATAGGCAATTA
Source organism: Nyctanthes arbor-tristis (assembly GCA_963692815.1). NCBI lineage: Eukaryota > Viridiplantae > Streptophyta > Magnoliopsida > Lamiales > Oleaceae > Nyctanthes > Nyctanthes arbor-tristis. The sequence goes on along the minus strand of CAVNYN010287752.1, from coordinate 24,959 downwards.
ATGTTTTTTGTGTCTATAAAAGAAAAAACCCTCCTACACTCGTTGATTAAAGTACATATTACACAACTATTGACTTGTGAATCTGAATTTGAATAGTTGGATTTCTATGGATTTGTCAAGTGTAATTTCCCTATGAAATCACAGTTGAGACTTCCCAAATACAAATGATTTTCAAACTCAAGTGCAGATGTGACGAAGGACATAACTTTTCCTGTTGGATCATCAAAACTCCTGATTACCTTGCCATCAACTCCCACATTGATTGCCATTGCTTTGTTGTTCACACCAAAGTCAATTACCCATTTGCTTAACTTTGGGAAACTCATTATAAGCTGTTTTATTGCTCTTGATCTGTGCACAAACTCCAGCCCTTTCGGAACGACCTGCAGCAGCAGGTGGATACATCTCTGAGTTAGGTATACAATATGATGTTAAGTTTCCACATCTTAATAAATACTGGGAAAATTGTGTGCTATTGGCTTTATCCATTATTGTTTCGACGAACATGCAAGTCGATGTTAAATTTTTGTTGTATAGTTGCTTGGGATAGTTTCAACTTCTATTCATATATTGTTGAGATTTTGTAATAATGGAGAGTGGTTTTAAGAGGATTTTGGGCCCAACAGTAAAAATTTTGGGATTCAGAGTCTGGTTTCATTGAATTCTTAGGCTAACTATATAAGAAGTTTGAGTACAAGTTACCTCTACCAAAGCAATCCAAAAGGAGCCATCTGGAGCCAGATTTATGTTGTCAGGTCCGCCAGGAAGATTTTCAATAAAAATCTCAGTTTGTCCTCTCTTCTCCTCTTTCAGCCAATATTTTAAACACCTGAATCTGACATTCAATCACCTTTTAACAGATTTACGCAGCCAACTCTAAATTTATCATTATCAAGGGAGAACAACGCTTAAATATGTTATCATCAACTATTCTGATTGGTGATACTTACTTCATCGTTTCACAAATGACCAAGAAATCTTGATTTGCAGAGAGGGCAACGCCATTTGCAAAGCCAAGATTATCGAGCAAAATTGATATCTTCTTTGTTGAAGCATCATACTTTAGAAGCAGGCCGTGAGGCTTAGCTTCAAGCATGTCAAGGGGCCAATCATGGAGCCCGTATTTCGTGCTTGCAATGCTGAAGTACAAACTACCATCTCTCGACTCAATCACATCATCTGCTAACCTTTCAATATATGAAAAACGTTAGTAATTGCAAAATTTTCAAGTTAATTGGTGTTGTCTATCTAGACTACTGGTGATTATCATTAGGAGGATGAGAGATAAGATCTTGTCCATTCACGATATTGGTGTAACATATGATTCATTCAAGACTTCAATTATTGAAAATAGTCATGCAACGACATAGACAACTCAATGACACACAAACGATTGTTTGAATAAACATCAACTAGCAAGAGACTTGATGGAGCAGATATTTTCAAAAACTGCCAAAGCACATTCGGGCAATGGTCCCAAAGAGATAATTAAAAGATTCCTTCGAGATAAGTACCAACAGAGATGTAGCTTTCAAGTTTTTGAATGCGCTCGGTCATTCAATATATAAAAATCCAATCTTTTGTCTATGTAAAAACATACAATAGTTTAAGCTTTTAGATGAGATAGTTTAACATAGCAGACAATAGGTTCTTATCGAAAAAACCTAAAAAGCGTAATAGTTAGATGAAAACTTGGACATGATCTAAGATGGCTTTCGATGCTAATAAGGAACGGAATGGAGTCTTACCTCATTCTGTCGCCATTAAAGTGTGATGCAAGAACTGTTACCCCATCTTCTCCAACCTTAAGCAAACCCTATGCATGTTTACTAGTGTCAACACATGTGAATGCTTGAAGACTAAATTTACATAAATAAATATGATACTTCTCAGTCAACATGACATTGTAATTTATGGGTTGCCATCTATTTATGAAAATTGTTCATACATAGCTGTCATAAAAGACAAATTAGAGTCCTCTTAGTACCTTCTCGGCATCGCAAACAACAAGCTCGCCGCCTGATGTTGTAGTAATTCCGAGTAAACTATCACTATCGATATGCCTCCAATTCTCCCAGGATTCATTTTTGTGCAATCTTCTGATCCAACCATCTCTTGTTGCTGTATAAAGAACTCCCATTTTGTCCACAGCAATGGATTCTGGTTTCTTCAAAAGCCCTTCTCCAAGTTTAGTCACATCCTATAAAACATTAGGCCAAAAGGGATATTGATAACCTACCAGCATCCATGATAATTGATAACATGCGCAAGAAACCGCGTGAGATTATGGGAACGACTCTGTTTTTCATACGCTATCGCTGGTAAGAGATGTACAATCAAGAAACTTACAAAGACGCTATCCAGTTGGACTTTAGTTCAAGAATCTCCAACTGAAATGCCGGGCTTTGAAAGATTATGGCTGAGATAAATTACCTGTAACTTGCTGTTTGATGGGGCAAGCAAAGTTGAAGAAGCTGGAGGAAGATGGAGCACATCAGGAGATGGTGGCAATGAAACGAACAGTTGGAGTGCAACTGCTAGTGCACAAACTATTAGAATGGCTGAAAATGTTCTCAAGCCCATGACTTTGAGGGTAGTTCCTACTTCCAGTTAATGGATGCTAGCTTCTAATTTATAAAGTTCGTTTTTCATTTTTTGACGATTCTAATTTATAAAGTTAATATGGAAAGGAAATGTAATTTTGGTGGCATCAACCATGTGAGACTAAAATTTTAGATTGGTACGTAACTTGTTGCTCGTATTAGCTAGTAGTGTCAATCGAGTTGAGGTACAGTGGGACCATTGCATATATGCTTCAACTAGACGGAACTATGCAAATTCTATCACGTCGCATGACTTATCTCGATTCTTGCCTTATTTTCAAGTAGAGAGAGGTGATGAAGAGAGTGTCTATCCTTGTAAGAGACCATTTGTAAGAAATTTATTTCAATTATAGAATGGATAAAATGTGCAACTATGGCCAGGACGCCTGTCAAGAGGCGAATGAGGCCTTCATTTTATGCCCCCAGAATTACTGGTAATGCGTATATGTGAGCCCAAATAGTTAAAAAACTTTTCTTTTTTAAGTTAACATGGCCCAGAAATATAAGAAAGGGCCCAAAATTAGGCCCTAAAAATCGCCTTCCAATCCCGATCGAACAAACGGTTCTGAAAAAAATTAAAAAAAAAAAAAAGTAAAAAAGAAGGCAAGACAAAAAGAATTGAATAATTCTATTTAGACAAAAGAGGAGACAAAAATAACATGTGTCTCATATGATTACCTTTAATATATAGGTGATGTAATGTGTTGAAAAATAAGATTATGTCATATGTCAGTTTTGTTTAAATTTTTGTATGCACATTTGTTCAAATAGCACAACTCAAAAAATTAGAAAACGTCAACTCTGTTTGAACTGAAATTGGAACATTTGAAGTGAAAACTTCGAATTCGAATGGCTCTCAATTGCACACAAGCGTGAATCGGTGAACGTCCCGTCACTTTGCCTCTCGTTATCATGTCGTTGAGTTGAGTCTCCCATTCAGTCGATAGTCGTTTGCGGCTTGTGCAATAGCCAAAGCCTAAGGTAAGCTAACTATAATTCCTAAATTCCTAATTTCTAATTGACGTTTGGAAATTGCTTATGTTCTTCACGTTCACTTGTTTTGTGCTTATGTAAGTTGGTTAGTTATGTTTACTCGTGATGATTTTCAATTTTTTTTTCTAATATTGATATGAAACTAATATGTTTGAGCAGTGAGCACTTTCCTTAAATTTTGAAAGTCCATCCTAATTAGATGTCAATATTCGTTAATTAAGTAAAATTGTTCAAAACTAAAATACCCATAAATGACATTTAGTGTTGAATTTTGCAAGCTGATTTTTTAACTACCACATGCATATATGATCATATGAATTAGCCTATTTTCAAGAGTGATTACCGAATTAGTCAATTAGGCATATACGAATTAGCCTATTCTTTGTACGAATTAGTCTATTTTTTCAAGAAGAATTAGGCATATATGAATAATGAATTAGCCTATTCTTCTTTACTTTGGCTTAACACTTAAACTATGGGATATACGGACTTAAGCTATATGATTAAAGGGCAAAAAAAAAATTGGGATCTGTTTGCTTGACTCTATTTGCACTTTGAGAATTATGCACGGAGTGATATGAACTTAGTAGTGGGTGAACTATTTGCTTATATTGTAAACATTTGATTAGTATTTTTCTTACAAAAATGGAAGACTTGCGGTGTTTGGGTAACTTTTTGGCACATTGTGATACATTTTTAGAATATGTTTTGTCTTTTTGTCGATGGCCTATTTTTCGAGCTCCCCTTATGCCTTTGAAATCTTAAGGCGAAACTATGGCATATAAAGATTCGAGAAGGTGGTAGAGTTTGAAATTTTTGACTTTAACAATGTATTTATTATATAATTTTTTCTTATGCACCCTAATCAAAAGAGTGGAGTGGTTAGCAAAAAAAAAATAACAATAAATAAAAAATAAAAAATCAGGAGCATGGAGTGGGTTTGTTTTTCTAATTATTATGTTTTTGAGAATATTATTATTAGTTAATTTATTAGCCTTTTTAAATTATGTTTCTCCCTATGTACAATGTTTCAGAATTTTTCTAACAAGCTATTACAGTTTTTCATTAAAAAACTCAGCACGCCATTTAGGAGCACAAATTCTTACGTGGCCTGCCAAGGTGTACACGCCACATGTGCAAGCCAAAATGCAACCCAAGTTCCCCGGAAAATTCTCCTGTCTTGTTCACTCACCGCTTCAGGCAATAGAGGGAAATTGACTTAAATGCCCATGCTGAGTTATCCGAAATCTCGTGCGAGAAAAACAAAGCTCTTTAAAATAAAAATTTCAAAGTCCAATTCCCCACCCTCTCTCTCTAAATAAAAATTTCAAAGTCCAATTCTCTCTCTCTCTCTCTCTCTCTCGCGCGCGCGCTCGACCTCACCCCTAAATTTGTGGTTTCCCCCAAATTCGATCTAGGTTTAGAAATCTCCAAATTCGACCTGGTTCCACTTCGCTTGCGAGGAGCTTACCCTCTCCGGTTCGATCTGGGCATTAACCATTTGTCCGGTGAGATATTTCGTAGGCTGGTGCGAGTTTTCCGACGAGAACATTCTGTTGGCTGGTGTGATTGGGCTTGCGAGTTCATTCCATTGGCTTTATTCTGTTGCTTGGTAAGATCCCCAAATTTGATCTGATTTGATTTTGATTTTTCCTAGTAAAAATCCGGCATTAATTGGTTTCTTTTCTTGGCATCGTTAATAATTTACATATTTTCGTCAGATTTCATGCTAATTACTTTTTTTTTTTTGTCCTTTCTAATGCATTCCCAACCAATGTGTATATATAACGGTTAGATGTTGCTTGAAAATTAAACCTGGGAGAAGTTATCCTTCATCATAATGTTTGGCAGCCTCGTATTTTAAGATGCTGTTGTATATTTCCTTTTTTTCCCAGTTATTCCTTTTTAACATTATACTAGAGTTAAAGTTTTGGTGAGCATGTTTGTCATTTTTTTCGATTGTTAGATGTCTCCATTACATGGTCTATCATTTTTTTTCATGTAGCGAATAGGAAAGACACTAACCATAGGGCTTGTCAGTCTTAATCCTCTTACCACCACTGGAACTGATTATTCTATGTTTTCTTTTAAGGTGGTTTATAGATCGGCGAAAAAGATCAAGGTGGTAAAATTTATGACGCATTATGTGTAGAGACTAACCTCTTCTAGCGCAATTCTGTATAATACTGGAATAGTCATTCACATTGCTGCAATCAAGTTCCACAAACAATGCATATAATTGAATCGAGAGCAAAATTATGGGAAAAAATTCAATAGAAATCCATCGGCATACCACACAAATTACATCAATCAACAATAAAAGACATATTTTGTAATGGAAGTAAGCTTTCATTAAATATTTATCTTTGGTGATTTTGTTAAGTACTCTTGTTTCAGTGTGGTGTTTTATCTATTAAAATTTCAATTATATTAAGGCTTATGTTCAGCAATTTAGCTGCCTATTGTGGCTTGTCCTTTCCAGTCTGAAAAGTAGCTCTTATCTAAGCATAAAATGCTCCTGGTATTTTCTATAGGTTTTGAAAGTTATCTAGTTGCTGTAAGATTACATTTTAGTAATGGATGTAGGATCCTTATGTACCATTATAGTTGTAATACTAATAATTCAGTGTTTAGGGGCAGTTAACAGAATATGAGTGGTGATATTATTTCATATTCTAAAGTAGACAATTCAGGTTTAGATATGCATATGATATTTGTGTAGCAGTCTAAGATCCTCACCGTGCTTTTGTGTTTGTATTTAAATTGTTATGAAAGATTGATTTTTAAGCTATGTGCTTCTTATGGTTAGATCTTAAAAGCATTAGCACTTCAATAATTTGACCAGTTTTTGAGGAAATTTCGTGTCTTCATTAAAAAGCCAAAATTAGGATATTTGATGTCGAATTCCTTGTACGTATTTGGATGATTAAAGTTGTGATTATCGATCTTTAGCTACAATTTGTGTATTGCCTCATAGTCTATTACCGGTTCTAGTAAATAATGTGGATAATATGCATTTGCAAGGAAGAAATGCTGAATTTTTCAAAATCTATTACCGGTTCTAGTAGTTCCTCGATTTTCTTTCTTTCTTTTTGTTTCATCGCCGGTTCTAGTAGATAATGTGCATTTGCAAGGAAGAAATGCTGATTTTTCAAAATCTATTACCGGTTCTAACAGTTCCTCTATTTTCTTTCTTTTTGTTTCATTGCTTCTTTCTATTTCAGGGATGTACGCGGATTGCGGATGTACACAGATTGTGGATTCTATGAATGGTGAGGTGTCCATCACTATCCACCCAAGGAAAGGCAAGATCGGAAGAGCGTCACTTTGCGTGCAGCGAAATTTGTAGAAACTTTAACCGTGTAGCATGTGATGTTTGTTGTAATGACTAATTTGCGATGATATTAAACGTTCCTCTATTTTCTTGTAGTTAATTTGTGAATTTGAAGTATTTAAGATTTTTAGCCAATGTTTGGATTTAATTGCAAATCTCTTGTAGTGAAAAATAATGAAACGTGCTGTACATTCATACCAGGAAAATCAATACTTGCACTTCTGTAATTTTTAGACACACTTCTCTGTAATGTAAAGTCCAATTACAAGATTTGAGTACAAGACAAGTATCGGGACATCAATTTCTCGAGAAATTTCAGCAGTGTCCCTTGTAAATGTGACCCAACCAACATGTGACAGCACTCTAACATGCAACACTTGCATAAAAGTAAATCCATAAACAATTAACGTAAGGTTGTACAACGTCATCACACAACACTTGCATAAGAATAAATCTGTACATCATCAATCAAAAATTGCAGAGTCAATTCGCCAAATTGACACAATCATACAACTAAATATCCCGTCATCCGGCTTACGTGGGGTGAGATCATTGGTCTATTCACATGTGGGTGAAACTACCTGCATGTGGGGACCAATGATCTCCCACCATGTAAGCCGGGTGGCGGGTTATTCCACTACCCGGGTAGCGGGAGATCATTTTTAAATAACTTAGTCCTACACAACATAATGTCCTAGCTATGTTAATCTGCTCATCCAGCCTCCAAATCAAGCTGCCCAAAGTTGCTAGTACTTCTGACTCTTCTGACTCTCATCCTAAGCAATCCGAAGTAAACACAGCTAAGATGGAAACAAATGATCTCATAAAGACAACGAGCAACAGATAATAACATGCTCCTCTGTTATACAAAATCTTTACGATGTAAACATGTTCAGTTTCAAGAATATAAACATCCAAGTACTTAAGTTCAATTCTTCACTCTCCAATTTTCTTATTCTTGAATATGCCAACAAAAATAGATCCAACAAAATTTTCTTGCAAACGGAAAATTTCTTGTTATTCTTCTTAGAATAAGGTGAACAATTTCTTCTGTGTTAGAATTATTTGATTATTTTTGTTCCTCTTTTTCTATCTCCATTAGTTGTCTCTCTTTCCTCCAATGACTTTTACTATCTTCCATAACACCACCCTTCTTTTTCTTATTGCCTCATGATGTAAAATAAAAGCTGTGTCCCACTAGTAAGTGCTCAGCCTTGTTGATGCAAGCCACAAGAACTGAGCATTAAATGCAGGTCGCCGGCTGGGTGGGACTAAAACTTTAAATGCCATTGGCACGGTAACGATGTGGGAAATTGCCCTCAATGGCTATGGATTGTTTTATTTTATGCCCAGAAACAGGAAAAACATAACCCACCCAGTGCATTCTTGCATCTTTTACTACCACTTGTCAAAATCTATCTTAAAAAAGAAAAACAACAACAACAACAACAACAATATTTCCAATCATGTTCACAATTTGATTTGAATTATTTTTTACTCATTTATATTACCTTTGAAAATTAATTTTTCATTAGCATCGTCAAAATAGTTTCAAGCTTAGACCTTAGTAGATTAACAATGCCTATATAGAAAGACAGATACCATTTCAGATTGTGGTGCAAAAGAGGGAATGAAAACATTACAAAAAAATTAAATAAACAAAAATTTGTTAATATAACACAAAAAATTGAACGGAAAGTTACTTGGAGAGAAGCAGCTCACCGGCGGCCTAGTTTGGGTTCGGGTCCGGTAAAAACCGCAAAGGGAGGACGGGAGCTGGAGCGGTGCTTTGAATGTGAGAGGGAAAGAGATTGGGGGCCGATTCTCAGTCACAAGGGGCAGCGGCAAGTGGGCTTCTCCGTCGACTAAGCTGCTTCACCGTCGATGACGGCGAGAGGGATCGATAATTTGTTGAGCGGGGTGGGGGGAACTCTGATGCAGGGAACTGGTTTTTCTATGAAACACTCAGACACAGAGAGAGAGCTTTAGGGGCTGATTTTCTGTCACAGGAGTCAGCGTCCAGTGGTCTTCTCCGATGAAGGCGACCAAACTCTAGGCCGATTTGGTTTTTGGGAAGGGAGGTACCAGGAGCTCAGACGGAAAGGTGCAGAGAGAGATAGAGATCCTGGGAAGTGGTTAATGTCGTAGATTTGAAATTTTTTTGGGTGGGCCCCGGCAAAAAATGTTGGGGGGATTTAGGTTGTATTCTGGCTTGCAATGTGGTGTGTACACCTTGGCAAGCCACGTAAGAATTTGTACTCCTTAATAGAGTGCTGAGTTTTTTATAGAAAAACTGCAAGCTATTAAGCTCGTTACGTCATATATTTTGGTTAAGCAGAAGATTCTAATTAGTGTTATAAAATTGATTTATTTAATTCCTTACATTCACATAATTGACTATTTGAGTTTTATGCAAATAAAAATTGCTAGTAGCTTTTTCTTTTTTTTTCTTTTTTTTTTGTGGGGTTGATCGTGCAAATGTCCGGTGGCAGCTTTTTCTTGTTCAATGTGGTCGATTTTCATGTTCTCGGCCAGCACATGTTTCATGGACAGAGGTGGAGACAAGGGGGATATATTGGGCCTCGCCCACTTCTGCCTCGGCCCCGGCCCCGGCCCCGGCCCCAATACCAGGTAAGAAAAAAAATATTTTTTAAGCTTGGTTCTCTGTCTATTTGAACTTGGACTCGGGGATAACAAGTTTTGGCCTAATAAGCGTCAAAAAAAAAAAAAAAAACAAAAACAAAAGCCAGAACAAGAATGTTCAATTGTCGATTCTTCAGTTCAATTCTACTATGATTTCACTCCAGTCGACTGTCTTAGCCCTTGTCAAATCGTCCCTTAAATTCTAGACTCGGTGAACGGTGGTCCGGCGACGGATGGTTTCTCTTTCACTTCTTCTAAGCATCTTCCTCTAATTTTCTAGGTAAATTCTAGACCTAATTCCTAAATTGATTTTGCCGTAAGTTCTGCTTGAATGTGAGAGGAAATTATTTTTATTTTTAAGACAAAAATTGATTTTGCCCCAGCCCCTAACTTATTAGGTTTCTATTTTTCTAAGTGTGGAATATTCTATTTTTCTAAGTGTGGAATATTGTACATTTTGTACATTTTATGTATATTAGTTTTTTTGTATATCCTTCTCTGTATATTTTCACGCCACTGGTCAGCATACATTAGTATAGTTAATAGTTGGTTTGGTTAGCTAGATTAGTTAGCTACCAACACATTTAGATTTAGCTGCTTTACCGCTTAGTCTTCTTGTTAATCTTCTTGTAACCATTTTACTATTTTAGATTCCAATTGATTTAATAAGAGTTGTGCAGAAATATTTCCTACTTTCTCTCTCTAAGTGTCGAATAAGACATTGAGACTACTAGTATTCTATAATACTTGATATAATTTAAAATCTAGACTTTAGATAATGACATAATGTAATTGCCTAATTGGTGTATGTTGGTTGAGTTGAATAAAAAATATAATTTACGTAATTGTTGAAACTTGCTAACTTATTTAGTGTTTCTTTAATTAATTTAAGTTATTGATATTATCACCAAAAGTGAAGACTGCTATTCGCAGCAAAATGTGTATGAGTTTCTTGCCGATAGTTTGACAATTTTTATTGAAAGAGAGATTGTTAGCAAAATAGATATTGATTCTCTTATCGATGAAGTTGTTAAACTAAAAAATCGTCGCGTCCAACTTACATTTTAGTTTAATGTACTAAGTTTTGAGTTTTTGAAAATTATTTGTAATGCACTTGAGTTTGTTTAATGCTTTCAAAAATTAATACTTATATATGACTTTTTTGAGTTTTCGTTCCAGCTCTCCCCTCTGTTCTTTACTGGTTATGCCACTGTTCGTACAGCTAACTTTTTGTGTGGCTGCATCTCTTAGACAACATATTCCTCTTTGCTTTTGCTGTTTTTTAAGTGATGAGCCCTTTTGTTCTATTATATTTTTGCAGTTCCTCTAATTAATAAATCTTCGGTTTGATAGCTTTTAGATGCTTTAACACGTATGTGTAAGTGATAAGCTTGCATACAAGTATTTTGAGATTAGATTCCTAGTTAACCATAAATAGCACTTTTTTCAACCAGTCTAACAAATTTCCAGTTATAGGAAGACTTTGGTAAGCTAACTGTGGAATGATGCTATCAACTAGAAGTAGTGTTTCATTTATTTATTTCTTTTTCCTTTCCTTCAAATATGTTAGGAATACTTTGAAAATTGAGGTTTTTTTTTTTATTTTTTTATTTATGAATTTTTAATTCTATTTTATTAAAATAAGAATGCTTGGTGTTCCTTAATTGCATTATCTCTTGTTGATGTGAATGCAACGTGCTTTGCGAGACATGGCCTCAATTTGGCCTCAAATTTATGGGCATCACAAGCTAGTATAGTTAGAAGTTTACGTCCTTTCTTTTGTCTGTTGTCTTTTGTCTTTGACACTCTGTTGGTAGTTTGATTGTGATCCATGGGTTTTGACCGTGGCTGTCATTTTGCAGCTCTTCTAGGTAAGCATTTTCTTTACCCGATTTGGACGTCCGTTTTAATAGTCGGTTTTTCTTATTTTTTTTCTTCTTATTTTTTATTTTTCTGACACCATGTTCTTTTTAAAATCAGATCTGAAAAGAGGATAAATGACCAGAAGTTGAGCACATCAGACCTATGCGTATGCTATACTTTTTCTTCTTTTTGTTGATTTTCATAAATTACTAGAATCTAGTTCACATTGGTTTGCTTTAGCCGCACTACATTTATTCCCGTCTTGGTTTTTTTTACTGGTTTTATGAGACTTGTTAATTGTTGTTTTCAATTTTTACAATTTTCTATTGTTCCTGCTTCTCACTATGTAATAAGAGTTTGGAGCTGTCCAACTACAGGTTTTATTCAGAGGTTATCTTATAATGCTTTTAATATATTTCTTACAACTATCTTCATTAGTATTGTATACTGCACATAATTGTACGGCGCTGCAAAAGTTGAAAGTCTTAAATTTGTTATATAGTTCAATCATAAGCCCATTCTCTCTCGAGTTACTACAAACGTGTATGTATGGTTCAAGAAACTATGGTTTATCAACTTGCTTGGTTCTGGTCACTTGCAAGGGAAGTTTATAGATGTCCAAGTCACTTCTTTTTTTTTATCCAAGTTGCTTTTCTTTTTGTCTAATTCACTTCCTTTTTCTGTGTGAGTTTCGGGAATATCCCCATTCATAGGTCCGAAATCTATATCTATGAATTGAAAGGTTCGAATGATCAACTCTGCAATCAGATGTTAGAATCAATAGGTCTTCAAATTGTGTCATTTAAGTATAGTTAAAGGTTCTAATAATGGACTTTTTCAATTTTGAAAAGTATAAATTTTTATTTTCTTATTGTATTTTACATTTTATTTATTTTTTTATTTTTATTTTTTTTGGTTTTATTATGTGTTCAATGATGGTTTCTTTCAAGACATTTTCTTAATTGATTGACATCTTCTGCATGGTTTCTACATCCTTTGTAGATAGAGAAGGAACCTACAAGGGGCAAAAATTCAATGCAACTTGTATGATGAAACTTCTTTCCCTTCTTTGTATGCTCTCATTTTGGACCATAGATTTTCACCGACCCTTTCTTCTCTGACTCTCTCAATTCTTCTCCTCTATTGATCAGGCTCTCTTCTTTGACTATGTTCCTCTCTTCTTCTCTGGTGGATTAGGACGTTTATGGCCAGAAAATAGAAATTGATGGGCTTGATGGTTAGTAGTCGTAGCAACAAGCACTCTCGAAGGTTCTCCGTTTCAACCATTGGTTCTTGTTGCCACTCTCTTTTTCTTGCTTCTTTGGCCGCCTACAACACAACACCCTGTAAAGTAAGGAATCGTGGATTTATCTCAGTTGTGAGCTAGGTTTTTTATTGTTTGTTTTTCCACATTTTTTGGACTTGTTCTAGCTTCGGTTGTAGGTTGAACTGGGGCTTTTGGGTTTGGCTGTGGGCCTTTCCTGTTGGGCTCATAAGTCTGGTTCTCAATTGCCGTGAATATCTCAGAACTAGGATATAATTGAACGATACATGTCCATATAAAAGTTGTGCTAATACAAAAGTTATTTTACGAGACAAGTCACACTCATAGTTACCAATGAGGGGAGTTCTGAATTGACAAAACATTTCTGAGAGATGCGTATGGTAATCAATTAAATACAGATAACAAATGTCCCCCAAAAAAAGAAAAAAAAGTAAAATTGAATCGGTAATTTTTTTAAGCAAAGAAAAAAAGTGTAGCCATGGAAGAAGCTTTAATCATTGTAACCAACAAGGAAGTTAAAGACATAGCTTTGGCTTTATAAATATGGCTGATTTGCTCTACAAGTACTTGCTGGTTGGTTTGTTCTGTGATTTATATATTTAATCTTGGGATTGATTTTTATGTGTGTTCTTGTATTTTCTATTCAGATTTTCTTTTCTCAATTTGAACACAAATTATACATCTAACTTTGTCCCTCTAAATTTTGCAGTGAGAAAAGAATCAATGTTTGTTTTTTCTCTTTGTTTAATATTTTCAGTTAATGTGCTATTTGTTGTTATATTACTTACTGTAGGTGTAGATATGTTGGGGATATTGTTATTTTCTTGAGTGTCATCCATATTACAGCAAAATGGACAGATATATCGATAGATGACACATATATTTTCTATAAAAAGATATTATTGTTTGAAATGTGTAGTGGAAAGTGGAGAGAGGTTACAGGGAATTGTGAAAAAGTGAGAATATGTGGTTAGTGTGAATTTGAATTGTTGAGTTTTATTATGGTGAAAAATAGGCTGTAGAGAAAGAGGTGTAAATATGTGCGTTCTAATTCTATGTCATATGGTTCAAAAGATTATTTAGATACATTTTTCTCTGTGTTTGTACAGGCTACTGGATTTTTCATGGCTAAAATGGGTGTTGAGGAACTATATTAATACTTTCCAGTTGCTTGATTGCGCTGTGTCATTCTTTCCTCTATGATGGCAAGTGGACCCATCAGCGAGACTGATGAGATGGAGTCTCTGTTCAACTACCTTTCTAATTTTGCCAAAGAACTGACTTTTCATTGAGGGGTAGGAATAGGATATATTGATGAACTTATTTGGTGAGCAATTGTAACCATCACATTTTTCTAACTTTAACAACATATTCATCCTCATAGTTGTAAGTGGGAGACTGCCTTTCGTGCTAAATTGCTTCCATGAAGTTCATTTGATTATAATGTTTGATGTGAATCATAAGTTCATATTAAACTACAATAGTTTTGTCCAAGTGATATTTCCAAGTGATATTTATATAAAAATTCTTAACTTTGAAATTATTAAAATAGCTATATGTAACTAACAACACGTGCAACGCATGTGCCGCCCGTAGTTTATCTACACGACGCTCTTCCGATCTGTTTGGCCCCAAAAAAAAAAAATTTATTGTTTTGGTCGGGTGTGTTGGACTTTTGTGGCCCAATTCAACCAGGCCCAGTGTAAATTTAACCCTTTGGTTTGATTGAGTTCTCAAATTACACGGTCAATTTTCTTCAGATTTAGCTCTCTTCTCCGTCTTCGTCTCTTCGTTATTTATAGTCATCTGCGTTTTTCAATTTCTGGTGCTGCGTTTTATAATCTGTTCAATTTTCTTCAGGTTTAGTTCTCTTCTCCGTCTTCGTCTCTTTGTTATTTACAATCATCTGCTTTTTTCAATTTCTAGTGCTGCGTTTTATAATCTGCATATTTGTGCTTCAATTTCTACTCACTGGGTTGTGACAATTTGCGTAAAAAGGACAATAATTGGTACTAGAGCTCTGCCAAGTTGCTGCAATCAGGGCCGGCCCTGTAGTGAGGTGAGTGAGTCCGGCCCATCAGGCCCAAAAAATACAAAGGCCTATAAGTATGTGTCATACCAAGCCTAACTAACTAAAATTTTTTTTAAGGAATTTAGGGCCCATAGGCCGAACTAAAAGGCCCAAGGATTGGGCCCTCTTTAGATCCAACTTAAAAAAAAAAGAAAAGAAAACCTAAAACAGATTCTAATTTCTGCGCCTGGAGCAGACAGACGAACGGAACAGAGGACCGAAGCACTGCAGAAACGAACACCAGCAGTCCCAGTCCACTGTCCAGTCCAGCAGCAACAGGCGTTCTCCGGCCGGTCGCCCGCACAGCAGTTCCCGTCCAGGTGCGGGCTCTCTAGCCTCTGAAGTCTCACCTCTCCATCAATCGACGACCGGGTAAGTTCCAAAATTCACAGCTTCATTAATCATATCCTAACCCTAAATCCTAATTCCTAAATTTCTAATTACTAAATGGTAATTTATTGATTCCAGTTGCATTTTTTTTCTTGGCTTTTCTAAAGACTAAATTTCTAATTACTGCCGACTTACGCACTAGGGCCCGATTTCGCTTCTGAAATTGTGTGAAGTCTCCAGCAAGTAGGGCTAGATTTCGCCTCTCCCCTCACTGCCAGCTGCTTAGTGCAAAGTGTCCTCCCTTGTCCAGGTGAGTTCTTTAATTTTAGCTCAAGTTTTTTTTTTTTTTTTTTTTACTTTGCTTTGTTTTTTTTTCCTCCCTGAATATTTACTAACAAGTACAGTTTACATGATGCAAGAATTCTGCTTTGAGAATTGACTCAGTCTTCAATTATCTTTTCTTTCATTATGTTGATCCTTGTTATTATAAATTTGAAATATTAGCATGTGCAGTTTGTATTATGGTGGCGTTGGTTTGGTATCTATGTAAGAACTTTCCTTTTGTTTGAAAGAACAGAAATTGGAATTGCTTTTCCTTCAATTGTATTTCTCTCTCTGTAGCAAGAATGCAGAATTGGTTATTAATATTTGGTGCATTTAGCTAAAACTACAGATCATCTTGATTTTGGGGACTTTGGCCATTAACTTACCCTCTGATTTCTGGCGTTTGCTTCTCTGCTAGACTGCTACCCTCCTTTTAGAATCCCTTACAACCTTTTTGGAAGATTATAGAGAAAATGGGTTTCATATTGCTATGCATGAAGCAAAAGAAAAGGCAAAGGATTTGGAATATGTTTCTTTTTGTATTTAACGTATGGTATATTATTGTGCTTTTGCATTTTATATATGTTGTATTTAATGGTAAAAGTTTTTTCTTCTGGATTATGTTGGGGCCTATTTTGTGGAGGACCTGGAGGTCATCTCGAGCCCTGGAAAGCACAGGGCCGGCCCTGATTGTTGGACTCTGGAAATTTAGTCCTTAGAGAAGAAAATGATGATCGTCCAGGGAATTTTCTTCGGTAGAGTTTTGATCATTTAACTGATACATTTCTGCCAGGCCTAAACTTTGGATGGACTTCTAAAAAAGGATTGAGCAATCTATCATCTTGGAAAACCAATGACAATCTGGCCTTTGGAGAATATACACTTTATATGGCTCCAACTAGATATCCACAGATTCTGTTAAAAAGAGGTGATGTTATTGTCACTAGAGTGGGACCTTGGAATGGTCTTGGCTACAGTGAGATACTCAATTTTAGGCAGGATCCAACATACACATTTGTATATTTCATGGACGAGAACAACATTTACTAGATGGAGGAACCTATCGACAGATCAATTAAATCGAGAGCTACTTTGAGTCCAAGAGGTGTTTTACAGCGCAGGGTGTGAGTCCAACGAACCCAAGAATTGGTTGTTTACTGGAATATACCAGCAGATTATTATGATACTTATAAATCGTGTGGTGCTTATGGTAGTTACAAAATAGCAATGTCTCCATTTTGTGGATGCCTAGATAAATTTGTGCCAAGAGATCCAAAAGGTTGGATGGGGTCAAATTGGTCAAATGGATGCGTTCGAAGGAAGCCCTTGAATTGTTCAAAGGATGATGTAGTCTTGAGGTATTCTAGAATTAAATTGCTAGACTCACGATATTCTTGGTTTAAAAAGAATATGGCACTTGAAGGATGCAAAGCAGAACGTTCAAAGAAATGCACTTGTATGGCGTACACACAGTTAGATATCACAACAGGTAGCCTGTTTTGGTCTGAAGACTTGAATTGACATCAGACATCTGTAAGTAGATGCACAAGATATTTACATTAGAATGGCTGCTTCTGAGTTGGGTAATAAATCACTATTAATTCTTCACCAAACAGAGACCACCTTTAGTTTTTTTTTTTTGACCAATAGAGACCACCTTTAGTTATTATCACATTTTGAAGCAAAAATATTTGTCAGCATACTCTATAGGTTCAGACATTTGAACTTGAAATCCTTATTAAGGAAAACTATCATAAATTTTATTTGTTTCTAATATCTATTGCGGATTCAGAAAGAATGTGGATAACAATTCTTATATCAACTTTCACATCATTGATTCTACTGTTTCTAGGCCAGAGCTTGGTGCTGTGCTATTGGAAATGGAAAAAGAATCATGCATACCAGAGGATAGCAGGTGAGAAACCTGTACCATTTTGTGCCAAAAATAAAGAAACATTGGTCAGGAATACAGAGTTATTTATTAGTGCCAACAGAGAAATATTTTCTTGTGCAGAATTTGAGCTGCCATTGTTCGACTTATCTACAATTTCAAAAGCTACCAAGAACTTCTCGATGAACAACAAGCTAGGACAAGGTGAATATGGGCCTGTTTATGAGGTAAATCTCAAGAAAATTGAGCTACTCCTTATTGGAGACCTGTAGATGATTATATTACTTATGTAATCCAGGATTTAATGGTAAAAATTTCTTGAGTTTTAGGGAGAACAATACATGACTTGTCAACTTTATTTCAGCTGAGATGCCGTGAAGTGAAATCTTCTATGGAAGTGAGGATTTACAGCTACTTAACCCTTAACTCTCAAAGATGTGAATTGGGTAATCCATAAAAGTAACCAATTCTGTATATATGTATTTTTTCCCAAAGAAATGTCTTCTGAAGATTTTGACCCAATCCATATTATCAACGTTTTCTAGAAGTTATATATTGATTATCAAAAGATTACCTTCAGAATCTTGTGTTTTGTACATATATACACAGTAAGTTGTCAAGTCCTCTATTCTTGTTTTATAAAAGATGAAGATGTCACATCGTTCCAAGCAAGAGCATTTGTGATCCAGAAATAAACTAACAGGAGGTAAAAAATGAATATCAACATAATGAAAGCCTTAGGACAAGGCTACTTTTAATTCCATCTAAGTGAATATTTTTCCAACTGAAAAAATTGTGATCTTAGGGAATGCTGGAAAATGGACAAGAAATTGCAGTGAAAAGACTATCAAAAACTTCCATGCAAGGACTTGATGACTTCAAGAATGAAGCGATGTGTATTGCCAAACTTAAGCATCGAAATTTGGTGAAGCTTCTAGGATGCTCTGCATTGAAGGAGAGGAAAAGATGCTGATTTATGAATATACGCCCAACAAAAGCCTAAACATGATTATATTCGGTGAGTATTTCATTCATCTCAAAATTACCTTTAGTTGGGAGCATTTATGTAGAAGTTTGATGTCCAGCTTCGTTATTTTTTTTTCCTTTCCTAATTCATTTTTTTAAAACTACTATGAGGGGATTGTGGAAAGAGGGAGGGGAGTTGAACCCTAGTAAAGAGTGTGAGAAACCCAATCGGATGTTATTAGACTACACAAGTCTGGGCAAGTCATGTCCGGCTTGAACCATATCTTAAGAAACATATGGTGGGTTGGACTTCGGCATTTTTCTGTCATTGAATCCTGTGTAATCGATTATATTTACAAACAACTTTTTATTGCCTAGTACATCTTTGAAATATGGTTTTCCAGAATATAGCTGAGAACGGATTTTTGGAATTAATAAATGTTCTTCAAACCTTCAACAACTGGATGATTTTATGCTAATAGCAAAAGTTTTTGACAGATCAAGCCAGAAGTGCATTGTTTGACTGGTCCAAGCGCCTTCAGGTTGTCAATGGAGTTGCTAGGGGACTAATGTACATCCATCAAGGTTCCCAGTTGAGAATTATTCATAGAGATCTCAAAGCTAGCAATATTTTGCTAGATAATGATATGAATCCTAAGATATCAGATTTTGGCATTGCTAGAAGTTTTTGTGGGAATGAAACCGGAGATAAGACAAACCGAGTGGTTGGAACATAGTAAGAACGTAAAAAAAAAAAAAAATATATATGTGTATTTTCCGAAACTTCCATTTGCTCATGTGGTTATTTTGTCTGTAATACTTCCTTGCAGCGGCTACATGTCACCAGAGTATGCAATGCATGGTCGGTTCTCAATGAAATCAGATGTATTTAGCTTTGATGTCTTAATGCTCAAAATTTTGAGTGGCAAGAAAAATAGTGGATATTTCCGTGAAGATCAACACCTCAACCTTCTTGGACACGTAATTGTTCCCTTACATATGTTAACACATATTTATAAATTTCCAACATATTTGTACAACCTTGTTGACAAGTTTTGCTAATATGGTCAAGTTTATACAGGCATGGAGACTTTTTACGGAAGAAAGACCATTGAAGCTAGTTGACCCTTATCTACATGCGACAGCTAATCCATCTGAACTTGTACGATTCGTCCATGTTGGTCTTTTGTGTGCAGTAGTATCCAAGTGATAGACCAAGCATGGCTTCAGTAGTTGCAATGTTGTACAACAATGTTGTGTTACCACCATAGTTTAAAAAGGCGAGGCGGAGGGGCGCCTCCGACTGAGGTGTACTGCAGATGATTCGAGGTGAGTTTTTTAGAATTGCCGGAGACGAGGCTGTTGCCTCTTGACCAGAGGCGGTCCCCTCTTGAGCTGCGCCTTCAGGCGGGTGAGGCGTAGGCTTCGAAATATTACTAAGATTTTGAGTTTTTTTTACCCCAAAAAAAGTACTATAGCCCAAGTTTCGATCCTAGCCCATGAACCCCAGCGACGTAGTTTAGGTTACGGGTTTCAAGATTTACCGTCTCTGATATACTCGGGCAATCGCGACCTTTTCAGCAACTTCAAGCTCATCTAATCAATAAACAACAGTAGCTCTACCGTGCGTCTAGGCATCTCCTTAGCTTACAAAGAGCCAAAGAAACAGGCGGCATCCTTCCATCTTGGCATCTTATATTTCTGGCTCAGCCATAGTTATTGTGTTTTGAGTTCTTTACCGTGCCGTGTGCAAAGTTCTGATTTATGAGATAGCGTGCTGTGTTCTTCTGTATTTGTTAGTAACGTGTACCATATATATAATATATAGCAGTGTGTTTCCTTGGAATTATTTAGTAGCACATATATATATATATATATATATATAATATTTTGATAAGACATAATTGATCTACATTTTAATCTATGCATGTGAAACTCCATCCACCGACCGGGCTGCCTACCTTTGTTGACTTCATCTTTGTTTCTTTTGTGTTGAAAAGTCCACGTGAAAATGAATTTGTCTTGTAAGAAATGTATTGGAATAGTATTATATTATTATAATTATAATTAAATTCATTTATTAGTGGGAGGTTTTAATGGAGTTGACGTTGTTGTTACTGTTTATCCGTGGAGTTGGAGGTTTTTACTTAGAGATACTATTTTTCTTGCATATTCACTTCATTTATTATAGTATGGATTGCTATGACGAATATATTAGCTAATTTAATTTGTTCTTTGCAATAGGTGAAGGAAATAATTTGTTTTTTTTATAGTTTTATTAAAAAGTATCTCTTTTTTTTTCCAATTTATTTATAGAGGCTTACGCCTTAAACCTCCTTGAAACTTACGCCTCACCTCCGAAGGCAAAAACGCTTCAAAGCTTATTTCCGCCTTTTCGATCTATGGTTGCCACCAGCAAATGAGCCTGGTTTTTACGCAAAAAGTGAGATGTGGGTAGCTAAATGTAGAACTCTCGTTCATCCAATGAAGTTACCATTACACTGCTGGAAGCACGTTGACGTTATCTGATTTTTAGATTAATGAACTCTCAAAGTAAATGATTAGATCTCAAATCAAAGTCTTACTTTCTGAGTGGTGAAATGGTATTTATATACACAATTTTCTAATGACTACATGTGAATTTGCACTTTACTGTCAAAAAGTGGAATTGGCTGTTGAAGTCACAAAACCGGATGTTGAAGCCAACCAATTTCAGCTCATTTGTGGCTAACGGCAAGTAGGCGCAATTCTACGACAATTTAACAGATATGTCTGTTAAGGAAACATTCTCGTGATCGAGTGATGGTCAAGAAAATCAATCAAATCAGTCAGTATTGGTAACCTCGGGGGGACAAGTTAATATTTCCAAACTACTCTCTGTGACTTGATTTAGCAGGATTATTTTTCTTATGGTGTATATGTTGAATTTTCGGTGTAAAAGCTATTTTATTTTCCTTGGACAGAAATTTCCCTTGTAGAAATTATTCACTTGAGTGTGATAGGAATTCTTGTGTACTATAAATATGTGTAAACAATTGCAAAGAAACATATGAAAAGCAATTCAAACATATGCAAAGAATTCTTGTGTACTATAATATTCTCATTGTAATGATTTTAGTCAAACATATATGTCACTACTAATGAAACGTTGGAAATTTAACACCTTACAGACTCAAGCAGCGAACAACTGGTCTTCCAGGGCGATTATCAATTCAAACTGCATATAAGTCAAATAAAGAAACAAGCTTGTTAATCTATTCAGACTGTAGAAACATGCTAGATTGCACTGAATTTCTAGATGAAGACCTGGAAAGGGGTATAATGACTGGCTCAAATAATTGTTGGATCATTGGAAATCTGGTTTCTTCAAGTTCGAGTACCTAAATTGGTGACACCAGACAGTGAGCTAGTTAAGCCAACAGACAGGTATGAGAAAAAACATGATGAAACCTACTAAAGTTCTACACTTTTGTCCTGTTCTTTCATTCTTTCTGCTCATGTTAAAGATTTCTAGTGCAATGGATATAATGAATACAAGCCAGATCCTAAGGGATCTCGACACCTTGGTTTCATCAGCGGGAAAATTTGAGCTGGGATTTTTCAGCCCTGGTAATCCCATTAAACGATATATGGGAATTTGGTTCAAAGAATTACCCAAAAAAACTGTATTTTGGGTAGCCAACAGAGAAACTCCGGTGAAAGGTACTGGGGGAGATCTTGAAGATTATCAAGCCAGGCATCTTGGTTCTTCTAAATGAGACTAATAGCATCATATGGTCTTCAAGTACAACAAGAGTTGCTCAAACTCCAGTTCTTCAACTTTTGAACTCTGGAAATCTAGTCCTTAGAGAAGAAAATGATGATCGTCCAGAAAATTTTCTTTGGCAGGGTTTTGATCATTTAACTGATACATTTCTAGCCGGCACGAACTTTGGTTGGAACTCTGTAAATGGACCAAGCTACCTATCATCTTGGAAGACCGATGATGATCCAGCCCCAGGAGAATATACATTTTATACGGATCCAACTGGATATCCACAGATCCTGTTAAAAAGAGGTGAAGTTATTGTCACTAGAATGGGACCTTGGAATGGTCTTCGCTATAGTGGGCTACCGAATGCAAGGCTGGATCCAACGTACACATTTGTGTTTGTCATGGACGAGAACAAGACGTACTATAGGGAGGAAACTATTGACGTTTCAGTTATATCAAGAAGCAATTTAAGTCCAAGCGGTGTTGCACGACGCTGGGTATGGGTCCATCGAACCCAAGAATGGGCCGTTTACTTTAGTTTACCAGCGGATTATTGTGATACTTATAAATTGTGTGGCAATTATGGGAGTTGCAATATAGCTAATTCTCCATTTTGTGGATGCTTAGATAAATTTGTGCCAAAAGATCCAGAAGGTTGGATTAGGTCGGATTGGTCAAATGGGTGCATTCGGAGGACACCCTTGGATTGTGCAAAGGGGGATGTATTCTTGAAGTATTCAGGAATCAAATTGCCAGATTCACATCATTCTTGGTTTAAAAGGAATATGACACTTGAAGGATGCGAAGCAGAATGTTTAAAGAATTGCACTTGTATGGCATACACACAATTAGACATAACAACAGAGGGTAGTGGGTGCTTGTTTTGGCCTGAAGAGTTGATTGATATCAGATATGTATCAGTAAATGGACAAGATATTTACATTAGAATGGCATCTTCCGAGTTAGGTAAAAAATCACTATTAATTCTTCACCAAATGAATACCACGCTTTTTTATTATCCAAACTGTTGGCAAAAATATTTGCCAACAAATTCTGTATTATGTTCGACAGCTGAATTTGAAATCTCTGTTATGTTATGGAAAAACTGTGCTTTTTCAAAATTTATTACAGATTCAGAAAGAGAGTGGAGAACAATGCTTCTATCAAGTTTGACATCTTTGATGGTAGTGGTTCTGAGCTTGAGCTTGATATTGTGCTACCAGAGAAGGAAGAAGAATTATGCATACCAGAGGACAGGAGGTGAGCAACCTTTACCATAAATAAATAAACATTTGTCAGGAATATAGAACAATTTATTTGTGCCAACAGAGCAATGTTTTCTTACACAGAGTTTGAGTTGCCGTTGTTCGGCCTATCTACAATTTCAAAAGCTACCAAGAACTTCTCGATTGACAACAAGCTTGGACAAGGTGGATACGGGCCTGTTTATAAGGTAAAAGTGTGCAGGATTCGTGCTGATAGCAATTCAAGAAAATTTGAGCAACTCCTTATAGAAGCCTTTAGATAATTATATTACTTACTATCCTGGATTCAACTTTGAAAATTTCTTGAGTTTTAGAAAAATGATATGTGGCTTGTCAACTTTATTTTATCTGATTTGCTTTGAAATTGAACCTTCTACAGAAGTGAGGATTTACAACTTTAATCCTTAACTCTCAAGGTACATGGACTGGATATAATCCATAAAAGTAATTTCTTCTTTTTATGTGTTCTTTATTTCAGAATTGTGCAACAGATGATGAATGTGCCTTTTGACAAGTTTGGGTTGATCCATATTTTATATGCACAGCAACTTTCAAATTTTCCACTCTCATTTTATGAGAGAGTAGTTATATTCATTCAAACAGAGAGCAATTGTAAGCCAGGAAATAAATTAATAAGACGCAAAAAATGAATATCAACGGAATGGAAGCCTTGGACAAGGCTACAATTTTAAGTTAAAAAAAGTTAATATTTTTCCAAATACAAAATTATGATCTTAGGGAATGCTGAGAAATGGAACAGAAATTGCAGTGAAAAGATTGTCAAAAACTTCCATGCAAGGACTTGATGAATTCAAGAATGAAGTTATCTGTATAGCCAAACTTCAGCATAGGAATCTGGTGAAACTTCTGGGATGCTGCACTGAAGGAGAGGAAAAGATGCTGATTTATGAATATATGCCCAACAAAAGCCTGGACTTGATTTTATTTGGTGAGTATACCATTCAGCACAAAATTTCCATAATTTGGGAGTTTATATGTAAATGATCTATGCCAATATATATTTACTACTTTTCATAGTCTGATCCAAGGATGGAACACTAGTGCTATTCTTATGTCGAATCTTAGGTGATTGCATCTATGTAGGGATAACTTGTTCTTTCACAGTACATCTCTGCAACTTGGTTTTTCAAAAAACACCAGCTAATAAATTTAATTTTTTGGATGAGATATATTTTGACAGATCAAACAAGAAGTAAATTTTTTGACTGGTCCAAGCGCCTTCAGGTTGCTAAGGGAGTTGCCAGGGGACTTATGTACATTCATCAGGATTCCCAGTTGAGAATTATTCACAGAGACCTAAAAGCTAGTAACATATTGCTAGATTCTGACATGAATCCCAAGATATCAGACTTTGGCGTTGCTAAAAGCTTTTATGGGAATGAAATCGGAGATAAGACAAACCGAGTGGTTGGAACATAGTAAGAACCTAAATAAAAGAAATATATATATTCTTTCCTGAACTTGTGTTTCTTATAAGTTATTTCTTGGCTAATGTTTCCTTGTAGTGGCTACATGTCACCAGAATACGCAGTGGATGGTCGGTTCTCAGTAAAATCAGATGTATTTAGCTTCGGCGTCCTACTACTTGAAATTTTGAGTGGGAAGAGAAATAGTGG
>CAVNYN010287751.1:68329-81770 GCA_963692815.1 Nyctanthes arbor-tristis | reverse complement strand
CTCTTCCGATCTAAAAAGAAAGCATCTTCAGCATCTCTATGCCCTTTTTTGGATTAGAAGAAGAGATAAAAGAAATTTTCCATAGCTTTTTTTACTCAAAGGGACATCAATTAAAAAGAGGCACACTTTTTAACCTTTGGGAATGAGAATATAGCACAAAATATTCAAGTTGTTACTTTGAATTATTATGGACGGTACGTTAAAGGGACACTAGAATTTTAGTCGAGGACATGATCTGGCGTTATCTATTGTACAGAGCAGCCTGAAAGGGAAAACGAGGGCCATTAGCAACTTGTCGAGTCAATGAGTTGAGATCTGCTGTTCCAATTTCACCCGTCCCATTGGTTTTTCCATGCTAAAATTTGGGTACTTCACTTAGCCCACACAGGTCATCGCTTGAAAAATCAAAACGAAATCCACGAGCTACTTTTATCGGAATAATATATTAGCCACTGATATAATCACATTACCTCTTTTCACAAATCACATTAATAATTAATATTATTACACACTCATATACGACAACATCGGACGTGTGGGGGTTTTTCTCCTCTCATAGAAAACGAGAAGAAAAGGAAAAGTCCAAGGTCCCACATAGTTGAATCCCAGAAAAGTTCACGTGCCGTTCCATTTAACCCTTAGCCTCCACTAACTTTCGAAGCAGTGTGGACCCAACGCTCTTGCAAGCACACGTTAGCAATTCATCCCTATAATTACTAGGATGCGCCGTAAAGTTTCATTTCATTTTCCAGACATCTATTGTTCGATTCTTGGACCCTCATAATTCCTGTCCTAGATTAACCAAAATTGTCAACACAATTGACGTTTCTGTTCCCCGACTGTCTTTTGCCCATTAATATCATCAATAAGCATTATTATGTTTAAATTTTCAAGGCACCACTTAACTCGCCTGTATATAAATTGCAATTAAATACCCTCAACAGCCGCTACAAGTTACATACATCATAGACTCAGGGGAGATACCGAGGTGCTTGAAAATTTTTAATAATATAAACAGTGTGTTTGGCCACTCTATTTAACAAATCTGTTTATAAACTCTGACATCATTTTATTGATTTGATTTTTTTTAAAAATTAAAAAGTGAAAATCAAGTCTCAATTTTTTACTTTTCACATAAAATAATTAATTATTTTCACAAAAAATAACAAATAAAATAATGTACTAATAATAACATATAAACCTATATAAAAATCACTCAGTTGCCAATCCCACTGTCAAGTTGCCCCAAACACTACACATATGCCACATCAGTTCAAGTGTTTGGGGAGTTTCTATTAGAACCGTTTCGTATGGCACGTCTCTAAACGTGGAAATGAGTTTTATATGGTTACTTCAGTGTCATGTTTGTCCGTAGACTTTTAACAATATTTCTGTTAATCAATTAACCGTGCCTTTAAGTCGTCCACGTCAAACTATGACCATGTACTTTTAGAATATTAGAATTTTTTTACCGCACATGAGACCAATTGACTACCATGAAATACTTTTGACTTGTTCAAAAAGAAGGATTAAAAGAAAAGGGAAAGAACTTACTGGGAGGATGAGAAACGACGTAGGCAGCACCACCAAAATAGCAAGTACCAATTTTACGTCCCTTCTTCTGGTAGTAACTATTGAAAGCGTACGAGGCGTGGGCCTCCAGCGTGTTAGGATCGAAACACGCAGAACCTGGCTGGATCGGATGGCAATCCGCCTGCCCTTCCCCGCACGCATAATCTAGACCCGTTTGTAGCTTATCCTTACCCGCCTGTCCGCTTGCCACGCACCATGTTTGCCCATTTGAGGAACCCGTTGGCGTTGACAGTCTCTGTTCGCCACCGGTTGCCGGAGGACGGTCTTCTCTGTAGCTTTTTACCCCCTCCACCGTCAAGGGAATGTCGTACACCTTCTTCTCGTTCGGGTAAAACAGGCCAAAGTTCCGTTCTGATGTGGGTCCGAATTTCTTGTTCTCGTTGAAGAGGGCGAAGAGGTAGACGGTGAGATCTGCGTGTGGCCTGAGGGGGGTGCCACCTCCGGTGAGAACTCGGCGGACTAGGTTACCGTTGTACGCGGCGGCGTTTTCTATGCTTGCTCCGAGCTCATTTTCGTCTCCTTTCGAAGGCCAGCCGGTTTCTGAAACCGTTATGTTGATGTCATTGTATTTCAACGCCGACATTGCGGCGAAAACAGCGTCGAGTTGTGCGTCGAAGAGGGAGAAGTAACGCAAACCGTTCCCGGCATCCACCACGCCTGGATTCTCACGGAAAAGGGCATAGTCTAAGGAGATAACATCGGCATTTGACTCGTAGGCGAAGAATGGGTAGATATTCACCATGAGTGGAGACCCTGTTTGTCTGAGGAACTCAAGCATGGGCTTAAACACTGACTCGATCAAATCGGATTTGAATGATCCGGCTGAAGAAGGATATGAATTCTGCAGCGCACTGAGTGCAATAGGAGAAGACACTTTAATAGTCTGATCCAGTTTGTACTTGACTAGAGCCTGGTGAATGTTCTTCATAGCCTGGATGAGGAAGCGTGTGGTGTTGTGTGGGTCGACGAACACTTCATTGCCGACGGCAATGGCTTCAATGGCAGTCGAAGGTTGATAAGCGACAACACTACGAAGAACCCAGGCATTAGCGAAGGAAGGGCGTTTCGCGGCGTCGGAGAGCTGCTCGTTAGGGAGATTTACCACAACTTTAATGCCAGAACCAGATAAGGCCTTAAGGACTGCCGGATCTGTGTCGTACACCTTGACATGGTCGAGACCTTGAGATTTCAGAAGCTGCACCACCTTCACCGCCGACGGCAAATTGTTGGCTATCCTACCGTAATTCACCCCGATGGAACCCCCATCTGGAAAATACACACATCATCAAAATCACAAACCGTACAAATTCACAAAAAGAATCAATTTCTGCAAACGCATTTGAATGTAACACAAACAGCACATAAATCGAGAACGGTTTCATCAGAATGAAACCAAAAACGGCGTCGAGAATCAAAACAAAAATGCATTGGTAAAAGGAAAAGGAAACAGAAAAGTACCGGCAAGAGAGAAAATGCATGGGATTAGAAGGAGCAGAGAAATCTTGAGGACTTCCATAACCAGAATCTGCTTGCTTCTACTGCCCCCAATGAAACCGCCGTTTTGTGTTGTTTGTGGGTGGAGACTGGAGAGTGAAAGTGGGGGGGAGAGGGAGGGAGTGTTGAGTTGATCGAGGATTTGGAACGTGGGGACTGCATATTTATAATATTATTTATTATGTTTAGTGGGTCAAGGGTAACGTTCAGAATGCACTAGACAACAAATTAATTTACCTCTTTTAGGGTAAATTTCACAACAGGTCCCCAAACTTTTTAAAAAGTAATAATTTCATCCTTAATATTTTTTTAAGCATATAGGTCTCCAACCTTCTAAAAATATGCATAAAAGGTCCCTTCATATTATTTTTGTCAATGAGTTAATTTCATAAAAGGTCTTCAACCTTTGACTTAAAAATTGGCTAGGTCCTCAATGTTTTTTTCGCTATTCTGAGTCCCTAATTTTTTATAAATTTGCACAATAGGTCTTTTTGCCACTATTCCGTCAAAAATAACCATTATACCCTTAAATATTTAATTTTAAAAATAAAATCATTCAATTTTTCAATAAAATGATCGTTATACCCTTACCTATTTAATTTTAAAAATAAAATATTTAAAAACAATAAAAAATTAAAAAGAAAAAAGAAAAACCACCAACCTTTTCCTCTCCAACACAGAGTTCTATTTTAAGAATTGAGAGTAAATATACGGACTAGGGTGCTTTTAAAAAAAAAAAAATGGGACTAGGGAGTTTTTCATTTTTCTTTTCTTTCTTTCCTTTTTTTTAAAGAAAATTTTCCTCAAGAATCTGATGTGTTTTCAAATGAATAATGCGATTTATCGATATTAGAGTATTATCATTTCCTTATCGATCAAATTATCATTTCCTTATTGGTTATTTCTTTATCGATGTCCAGTTTAATTATCATTTCCTTATTAGTCATTAAATAAATGAAAACTCTCATGTGTCTATGCATATCTATTCATTATCTAATGTAGTGATACCAACTAGACTAGAGACGTCGCTCCATCCATTCTTTTCTATCTCCACTCCAACTATTAATTAACGTATTGCCTCCAAAAACATGTTGGGTGAAAAAAAAAGAAATATTATTTGTACATACAAAGTCTATAGAATTTTTATATATAGTCCTTGTATTTACTTAAATGTTTCTTAGTTCATCTTCTTAGAATATGTTTAAATTCAAAACAGTGTATTATGTACACCTTATACTTACAAATAGCACTCACCAGGAAGGGGAAAAAAGAAAAAGAAAAGGAAAGAGGTGAACAACAACAGTAATCACTATTCCTTGAAAGAGTGAAGCCGGGACTCATCGTCAAACATATGCTTGGTTTTTCGAAAATGCCCCTGAGATATAACTTGAGCTCAAACGGCAGCATTTCCGACAGTAAAGGGGGGATTCACCCCCTCTGAATTTTTTTTCTAGCAGCAAAAATGCTGTGGGTGGGGTGGGTGGGTTTTTTCTTTTTTTAAATATTTTATTTTCTTAAAAAATTGTTGGAATAGTGACAAAAAAGAACTATAAAGCGAATTTATGAAATGTTGGGGGCAAAGGAGAGCCAAAAAAAGATTGAGAACCCAACCAATTTTTAACTCAAAGGTTTGGGACCTTTTTGTGAAATTAAAAAGTTTCCACCTTTTGAGTTAAGAATCAGTTGGGTTCTAAACATTTTTTCGCTTTCTTGGGTCCCCAACATTTCATAAATTAGCACAATAGATCCTTTTGCCACTATTTCGCCAATTTTTTTAAAAATGACGGTTATACCTTAGTTTTTTAATTATAAAAATAAAAAGATCTAAAAATAATAAAAAAATTATCGTTGTCCGAAATGGAAGCAAAATACTGCCATCCCTCTATTTGCTGCAGAAAAATGGCCTTTCTAGCAACTAATTGAGGGATTCACCCCCTTTCCTCCAAAAATGCTGCTAGAAATGGCTGCAGACTGTTGCCATTTCTGATGTCGTTTCTTGAAAAAAAGGTGGGGATTTCATCCCCCAAATGCTGCCAGAAATGGTAGCGAAACGATAGCAAAAATGGGTGGGTGAATCCACTATTTGCTGCCATTTGGAGGGATTCACCCCCGTTTTTTGCTGCTAGAAACGACAGCATTTTAGAGGGGTGAATCCCTCCATTTGGGTAAATTTTTAAAGGTTGACGACCTATATGCTTCTGTGTCTATTTCTAGCGGTATTTTTTTTGGGTGAATCACCCCATTTGTATATATTTTTGAAAAATTGGGGACCTATATGTTTACAAAAAAATTAGGGATGAAATTGTTACTTTTTATAAAAATTGTGGACCTTTTGTGAAATTTACCCTTACTTTTATTACATAAGGGTGTCCATTTGTTTGCAATGATGAGATATTTGGTGTAACGATTAGAGCATCTCCCTGCATGGTAAAAAAAAAAAAAAAATTTACAATTTTAAAAGAATTTTATATATATATATATGTCTTTGGTGGAATTGAATTCTTTCAATTCTAGCTTGTGTCAAAAAAATTTCTAGATCCGCCACTGGGGAAAGTCATGAGATAATATGATAATTGGTAAAAAAGTATTTATTTAGCACATTATATATTTCACATTATTATAGAGAATGTCATGAGATGACATCAATGTGAAGTATTAATTTATTCACATAATAAATTTTTATCTCTTTATTTTTTCAAAATACATAATAATAACTTGTCAAATATAGAATGTGGATATTGTTGTATTGGAGAGTTTGAGTGTAATGTCAATGTTCTTTTGGCACATATACACATTCAACATTGTTGCATTAGAGATGCTCTTAGCGGGTGTTAAAGATTCACATATTTTTTTATTTTCTTTTTAGAAATAAGAATGTAAATGAATGGAGTTAAATAGTGAAAAATTGTGTAATACAGTAAATCTCATGAGAGGTATCTGGATTTGTTCGTTAAAATTCAAATCTGAAAAATGATGAGAAACATATTATTGCATTTATGGTTGTTATTATTGTGGCATTTGATATCTAGTCTAGAATTTAAACATTGAAGAACTAGCACGATGCATCAAGATATATAACATTATGATATTTTTTTGTTATTGGGCGTTTGTTATTATTTAGTCGATAGAAGTGATATCAGCAGTTGATAGAATAAAATAACACTTTTGTTAGAAAATACTAACATGTCCGTGAGCCCATCCAACAAAGTTAAACTATTAAACTAGCAATTCTCTACCAATTTTTGAAATGAAACAGAGCTCCAATTTATAAAAATTAAAAAATCACGGTCATTTTCAAAGAAAACTTTGATTTTACAGATATGTATAATGTATTTATTAAGAATCCCACTTTATTTTCAAGTCGATGAGTATGCTGAAGAGGACATGGGATAATGTGCACATCACTTGCCCTTGCAAGGATGTTTTCTACAAGCCATGTGGCCCCTTCTGTCAGTGGGGGGCCACACAAGTCGACCGTTTGTGCAGTATATTTGGTGAGTAATTGATGAAAGATGTATTACTTTCACTTATAACTAATAAATAATGAGATAATTATATTGTTGGTTCCCAACTATCCACATAATAGCAATTGGGTCCCTATTCCCAGTTGAACGTTTTGTAACATCGCAGTCCATTTATGATGGAAATTGGAAAATACACGGTGAAGTAAGACAGGAATTCTTGTTAATCATTAATGGAAGATGGCAATCGATTAGTATGTTTTTTCTCATCCTGCCATGCCATACAACATATTTTACGGAAATGTAGAGTTTAACCGAGTCTACAGAAAATATAATAGTACCCATGGTTTATGTTCCATTATATTAAATATCATCTCATCTAAATATAAAAACATGATAATAAATTTATTAATAATCATAAATAGTTTCACGAGTTTCAAAGTATATGTTTCATGCATCATCTAAGGTCAGGAAATGTGACCGTATGAGATGCAAGATATTGACATTCGTATCGTTAATTAATCTCACATAATCTATGTTGAGCATATCAATGAATAATAGTTACGTGATTTACAAACTTATTGAGGCTTATTGCCTTTTGTATCTTTATTCTAGTTGTTTTTATTTTTGTTGTTTCTACTTTTTTTGTTATTCTAGTTACATTTTTAACTGTAAATTGTATTAATTGAACGAATTAAAACAACTCAAAGGTGTCAAGACTCATGTAGTCTAATGACATTTGAGTGAGTTTCCCAACATTGTTTATTAGGGTTCAATTCCACTACTTTACAATTTCCCTAAAATAGTTTAAAAAAAAAAACTCATAAGTAGCCAGAAAATGAGAGGTACGTAGAAACAAGTAAGACGTACACACCTTTGAGACAAGTGGATGTGATTGTCTTAGTAGAGCCACAATTTAATTGAGTTAGAAAAGGCAGTATCGTAAATTATATGTGATTGTTTGAGTTAAAGCCCCGTTCCTGGAAAACCGAAGATGGGAAGACCCTCGAACAATAAGGAAAAGAAGGGGGACTTTTTTGTTACAAAGTAAATATGTTGGCGGACAAAGTTTGCAATTTGTCCTTGAAATAATTGACATATGCTAATGTGTAGTGGCGTTCAGTGGCGATACTGTACGAAGCAGGATGATGGATGACACCTGTTCTCTGACTCCTCGTATTTGATTCCACACTGATCCTTCCAACTGATTAATTAGTTTAAACTCACCAAATGTTTGGCTAATAATTAAAAACACCTCAAATTTATTAATTAATTTAAATTTTAATTTTTAAACACATAATAATATCACATTTAATTACATATTTAATTTAACTTAAACTCTTATATCATTTTAATTATTACCTCCATATGATATAATTAAATCTCAACACCTATCTATAAATTTAAATTTTAAATATATTTATAAATTCACCCCTTTATAATTGGTTAAATCAAACCACTCTAATTTGTTGCTTTGGAAATTGATGTTAAAGGGCAAGTGGAGGAGACAAACCAATGAGTATTTCCTCGAGAGTTAACAACAAGGAATGGAAGAATAATAAGAGAGTCTACATCAAATTCCAAGAACACAAAAAAAAAAAAAAAAGATTTGAACAACTAGTTTTGGACACATCAACCCCTTACTAATTTCTTTTAACCAAATCAATTAATACGTCAGGACATATGTAGTGTGATGACATTTTAAGTAGGGTTTTCTTTAATTTTCTTCCCCTAAAATTTCTTTTAATAATCCAAAAAAGAAAAAGTATTGTTGGGATTTTGATACCCAATAATCTTAAGAGGATGATGATCAAACTCATCTTCATAGGCCGTTGTCGAGGATTGAAGTGTTATCGACTATTATAAGAAGAAACCTAAAATTAAAAGCAACACTCATTTGTGTCTCGGGTCCAAATTGACGTATTAGGCCTTTGTGGGCCTTGTTACTCTTTGGCCCATGAGAATTGTTTGGCCCATGTGAATTGGTCCTAACTCTATATAAACCACAAGAATTTGTCTTGTGCATTTGAGAGGTGCCAACGTTTAAATTGAGGGAAAAGAGATACTCTTTAGTGGTGTAGCTTTTGTTGGTATGGTCTCTCTCATTCTTTGTGAGTTTTTGGGTTATGATAGTCACTCATCCTAGGGTTTCCTTATAGAGAGTTTGATCTTGAACCTAGATTTTCACTGTGTTCATCATTTTCTTAGGTTCTTAGTATAATATTTGTGACAATTATAATTAATGATTTTGATCAAGCATACATCTTGTATTGTTATGGCACCAGACATATGATATATAGTATAATATTAGTTATTGATAAGATGCTCATATTAGTAATTGATATTGTTTCACAATATTGTCTTAAATAATTTCTAGTACTAGTAATACTTTGTATGACATTTCAAAATACACCAAATTACAAATTAATGAGCTGAAGATGTCAAAAAAATAAAAAATAGAATAAAATAAATTACCAGAGTTGAAGTTCAACAAAGCATGCAATTCAAATTCCATTAATACTATCCCATGTGACATGTCCTGAGTGTTCTAAAAAACTTACTCATACGACATTTAGGCGCCGCTTATACGTGAAGTTTGGGCTCCATGTTTCATTACGCCTTACGTTTTATCACGCATTAATGGCGTTTTTATCGCGCATTGAGGCATTTAAGGCTCAATGCTCCACCTCGGCGATTTTCCACATCTTACGCTTTTTAGAACTTAATACACGCCACATAGTTATGTGATACTATATAGTGTTATACCATATGGTGCTAAATCGGGGCAACTATCTAAAAATAGTGTATAGACCACAAAAATAAAGTCACATATCTTTTTTTTTTTTGGAAGTGATATATATTTATATCCTACTATATATATAATATATATTATATATAATATCCTTACTATAATAAAAGAGCTGGTTTCTCTGGGCCCATCCTCGTTGCTAATTTGTCTGTTATCTTCGTCGTCAATTTTTTCCCTTCTACTTTAGTACGTAGTGTCATCTCCATACTGTTTTCAAAAAATGCCCTTGAAATATCTAATCTAATCTATGGTAGATCATTCTTTAATTCTTCTAATTTAGCTCTAAATATACGTGCAAGCAAATGAGGTTTATTATAACTTTCATCATTATACTTCAACTCTTGTTGTATTTCTTTCCAATTAGGATTACATGTAATTGTTAAGAAGATATCGGGTTTACCAAATCTTTGAACTAAAGCCATTGCATCCATATATCTTTTAGCACAATCTCTAGGACCTCCTGTAAAAGTTTGGGGTAAAATAATTTTTCTGTGAACTTTATAGCCTATGTTTTCACCATTTTAACAGAATCAACAATTCCTTGATAAAGTTCTGCACGTATGTGTTTCTGATTATTTCAAAAGAAATCTAATCTTGAACTTTCAGTCTTAACATACATATCTACGACATATTGTTGTAATAAACGACCAGTGTGAAGTAAAAAGGAATTACCTGGAGCTCGAATCTAAAATTTATAGCAGTAATACTCCCGACATGACATTTTTTGTCTCTTGGTTTTCTTTAATGTCACTACAAAAAGGCCGAAATGTAGATATTATAGAACAAACGTATAAGCGACGGTAAGTCACGCGTCTGTATTCGTTCGTCTCTTTCTGTCACTCATCCGAAGCTTCAACAACAGACGACTT
Source organism: Nyctanthes arbor-tristis (assembly GCA_963692815.1). Taxonomy (NCBI): domain Eukaryota; kingdom Viridiplantae; phylum Streptophyta; class Magnoliopsida; order Lamiales; family Oleaceae; genus Nyctanthes; species Nyctanthes arbor-tristis. The sequence goes on along the minus strand of CAVNYN010287751.1, from coordinate 71,544 downwards.
CCGACTGTTCTCCAGTGTCACGTGTCTTCGATTTTTAGGCAGGTATGGGCTATCCTTTAGATTTGTGGGTTTTCGTGGTTAGTTTTGGTGTTGATTTGTGAGTTTCCCGTTTCGATTTCGTGGGTTTTGTGCTCGATTTTGGTGTCCTTTTCTGTTCTTTTTGGTAGAGCCATTCAAGAATCTTGCTTGGTCGATTGGGTTTTGATATGCTCGCCATCTTCTCCTTGAAGGTTCTCATACTGGGATCTCTCTTTTTTGCCCCTCTCTCCCCGTTGCTTGTTGCTGCTTCTTTTCCCCCTCTCTCCGGCCACCTGCATTGCTGTTTAAGGTCTGAAATTTTTTATTGCATTCCTCGATAAACGTGTCAGTATTTTCTAAACATATGTGCTGATTTTTTTATCTTTATGTCTATTGTGTTATTTTTCTCTTGTTTATAAATGTTGCAATTGTTTGATGAGTTACGACTTAAGAGAATAGCAGTAAATCTAATTTTTTTTTGGTTGTAATGGCATATAAATAAGTGTAGAAGAGGGAAAGTAGATTAGTATAGTATTGATGCTAGGAAAAGAAGCACACCCAAAAAATTTTAGAGGCAGTGAAGCTTGAAGAAAACTAAATGCATTTCAGTAGTACAAAGCTAGAAACAAAGAGAGTTTTTCTGGATATATGTTCAAGGAGAAGCACCAAAAGCGTTGAAGGGATGACCATCCTTCTCTGAAAAGGTATATAATAATTATTTTTTCCCTTAGGAATTATATATTTTCATGAAAAACAATATCTTTTTACTTTTCATTGTTGTTATCACTTCTAAAATGTAGAGGAATCATTGGTTATTTTTTCTTTGAGTTGTTAAGAGATCCTTTTGCATATAAAACTTGTTCAAAATACTTCTTCTGCACTCCTCTTCGTGCATTTTTCCTAAGATATTTTCTTAGCTCTTATCCTATGTAAATTGGAATCTCTTTTCTTCAATGCATGTTTTCATATTTTGTTACTTCATAAATCTAAAGAATGATCCATATGATAGAGTCCAGATATCGGCAAAGTGTCATAATCGATAGTTATATAAGTTTTCTGGGTAGCCCGAAATCTTCAATTTCCATTCCAGTTGCCTCCCTCCGCTACCATTTACTACCCTCATGAGTTCCTTCTGTCATTTTGTGTGTGTATAAACTGTTCTATTGCTGAAATTTCAATATGTAATTCTTTGCTATGTTTCCTCTTCCAATCCAAATCCTAATTTGCCTTCGGTTTTGTGTTTCGATTTGGGTTCATGATTCTGCTGGATATTGGTTTACCCGATTAAATTTCTTTTCTATCTTTTTTTTTTCTTTTTCTTATGGTAGTGTGGTGAAGAAACTTGGAAGTAAAACATAGGAACGGCAATAGTATTGAGCAGATTCATATAATTGTTTCACTCAGTGATCAGATATATGGAACTATTCTTCCTGATTTGATATAGGTCTTCTGAATGCCCTTTAAGGGATGACAGGAAGCAATAAGCATTGTATATTTTAAACATTATTGGCCCTAATTCTAATAATTAGTAGAGAAAAATTGTTTAACTTAATTAAACAATTAACACTGCTTGTCCCTAATTTACTTTTTGGTAAATGATAATATAGGCAGGTTGCGTAGGCTTCTATTATTATGTAACGTGTAATCATTGTATTATTTTCATTAGAATGACGGGCTGAGAACTAAAGAATGCAAATTTGGACTGAAGTTTTCCCTAATGTCAAATTCTTTCTTTTTTTTTTCCTTCTTTCCTTTTTTCCCCAATGTGCATTATTTAAATTTTCAAAATCCAAAAGTAAACAAAGAAATGAATTTTCCCCAATGTGCATTATTTATATTTTCAAAATCCAAAAGTAAACAAAGAAATGAAAATATTCTAAAACCAACTATATCATAAATTGCTCGAAAGTTCTGGACTCTTCTTAATACATCTATGCATGAATGTATCCACACACGGAATTACGACACGAGCCAATTCAAGGGGAAGCAATAGACCTTATGTGAATAAGTTTGACATTAAATTATGAAAATTTCGGCTGAAAAATTGATAATTGTACAAAAATATGGATTTTAATAATTAAGACGTTGACATGAAAAATTTAATAGGCCGCATGTTCATATATGAGATTTGATTAGACTGTTCATGAATGTGTGACATTATTGCTAGAGTGGGGGAGAAGAGGTAACCAGGTAACTATCACTCATTCACACTAGTCACAATTTAAAAGGCATAGGGCTGATTTTTAGTAACATATTGGCCAATAGTTGTACTCAATTTTTTGATTCACCTCGATTCGTCGTGTTTGACCAATAGAACACATTTATTTAACAAATGTAAAAACAGAAAGAATCTGTATTTCAAATTTGTTTATCATTTAAAATTGATATGTAGACTCTGATAAACAATGAAAGATAAAGAGGGATGTATCATATATGCAAACGATTAGTGATCAACTTGGTTCATGAAGTAGTGAATTGGTGAGCTAAGCTTAGAGAAAAGAAATAGGCAAGCCATACACCGGCCTGATTCACCTTTTTTTACTTGGCATCCCTACTTTCACTAATGTACATTGTGTACGTTAAGAGCGAAAAGTGGGGCCCATAGTTGACCTTTTTTACTCTTCCAATTTTCCCCCTTATCTTTCTCTTTCTCACAAATCTTGCCACAGCAACCATTTTTCCTCCATTTTCTGACAACATGGTTCATCCACAGAACTCCTACTTATTTAGTTACGTTTTCAATTTCGAAGCATCCAGTTCCAAAATCTGGAAGTGAAAAAGGCATTAATACAAGAAATTTCTTTCTTTCTATCGTTTTATTGTCTCCATCTTTCCCACTTCTTTGAGGTCTTCTCTTTTTCTTTTTGGTTCGACATTGCAATTTGATTGGTTGGTTCCTTTTCTGCTTTGATTTTGGTGTTTTGACTGCAAGTTGTATTTTTCCACAGGGTCGAACTACAAATCCGTATGCACAAGCGGAGAAGTCTCCAAATCAAACTCTAATTTTGGGGTTTTTCTTGTTTGATTCAGGCTGGTGCACGATCATTTACTGGTAGATTTATTTTCCTTTTTCCTCCCTTTTGTTTTGGTTTCCTTTTCCCATTACTTTTGGTTCTAATTTTAGGGTTCTTGGCTTGCCTGATTTACTATTTAATTGACCTCAAAATCCAGTTCTTCTAATGGAATTCTTTTGTTTA
>CAVNYN010287751.1:0-65246 GCA_963692815.1 Nyctanthes arbor-tristis | reverse complement strand
TCTCTTTTCTCTTCTTTCCTTTGATTTTTCATCCATTCATTTATGATCAAGAAATACTTTTACATTGTGATAGACCAATCGTTTAACAACTTCATGGGATTTAGTTACCCACATGGTATCTTGTATCCTTTGTGGTAATTGAATTTTTAGTTTTATCATTTTACTTTGGCACTAAATGTAGATACATAATTGTAATTTGCCGTTTTGTATCAAAGTAGTAGCTGAAGTTGGACTTCAAATCATACTTTCATGATTTGGATTTCAATTTAGTGTGTCTGCTACTTTCTCCCTTAAAATTCTAATGTAGTATATTCAAGTAGTCCTCTTGTTGGGCAAAAATGTAAATCTATCAAAGTATTAATTCATAAGAATTTTGTTGATTGTAATGACAAACAGAAAAAAAATCGTTTAGATACTTCTAATTTATAGGCTTGCTAAACTAATTGAATTATTGTTCTATTGTGATGATAATTAGTTCATTGTGTAATAGAATTATTAGCGATGTCATCAAGTTATGAAAAGTTTTACCATTGTAATCTCGTTCTTCACTCAATTTTCAGCAAGGAATATATATAATTTTAGCTTTAACTAACCAGCATTCTTCTTTTTTTTTTTTTTTTTAATCAGTGACATGTAGTGATAGAATCACAACATATCTATACTAAACAATACAAAACAATAAACACAACACGTGCAACGCACGTAGCATCACTAGTATGAAAAGAAGCGCAGATCTCAACTATTCCAATGCAATAAATAAAAAATGAATAAAAAAAAAGGGTATAAAATCCTATATGATAAAAAGAATTTCGAGCCAGTCCAACTAGACTACAAGAGAACGTGCCGTCTATTCTAAGGTATCCAAGCTACAAATGCATTCAATAGTTTCATTCGTCCCATACTGCTAAAATATATATTTAATACATAGTATCCCCAAATGTTAGGGATTAATTGCATAATAAGATCCAAATTTTAGTATCCCCATGTTAATTTTTTTTTTCCTTAATAAAATAGGGACATAATGGTCATTTTATTAAATATTTTTATTTTTATTTTTAACGCTTAAATTAACAATTTCCAATTGAAATAGAAGAGATTTGGATATATATACTATATATAAATTAAAAGAGTGCTTTTGCTTTAACATGGATATATATGATGATCATAATTGATTCTAATTTTTGTTAGTACTTGGTAGAAAAAAGGAACATATATTATACACTCCGATTCCTTCCTTCATGTCCATCGAATCTTGCCCATTGAAACCTACTTTTCTTTGTCTTCTTTTTATTTTGTATCCTTCGAGAAACATATGTATGTTCTTAGATTATTTGGATAAGTATGTCACTTTACATAGTCACATCTTTTTTTAATTGAGAAACTCAACTTTATCTCTAGTCTCTAGTCGAGTCTAATGTCTATTTTACCATAAAATATGCCCCCATTGACGTAGAGACCCATGCCTCTATACGTTGTAAGGCTATCCACATGAGATTGTTGATTTCTACTTGGATTGTCTTTGTTTAGTAAAGTTAATAGTCAATTGGTGATCTAAGTTAACTTAGAGGAATCATTAAGGCAATAGATCAAGTGGCAATTAAGTCTAGTACTACTTATGTCATAGTCTAATTTTCTTTTTTCGTCCATCCTAAATTATGGTTGAGTTTCATTTTTAGAAAGTAGTTAAAACATTAATTCTCTTATATGCTCATATTTAATGTGTATAGTTATAAAAAAATTAGAATTATTAAAATAGAATAATTAATAAATGAAACAGTATAATAGAGAAATGATGTTAAAATTTACTTTTCTAATACTGTTAAATAAACTTTTCTTAATTTATATGAAAAAATGAATAGGACTATCTTTTGAGGCGGAGGTAGTATTTGTCATTGTTCTTGACACTCTTTACCATTAATTGTTTTACTCACTCTCCTCCAATTATATTTCTTCCCCTCTCCTTTTTATGAGATAACTCCGGCCAACACCAAAAACCCGCCTCATATATGATCACCCACCTCGCCAGCCCCTTGTTTTTATTTTCCCAAGTGATCACCTTTCTCTGATCAGTGATATACATGGTGTGCATTAGATTTTCTGTTCTTATTGAACTTCCTTGAATATACAGAGAGAGATAAAGATCAAGAAGAAGGAAGAAGAACTGAATTTTGCAAATGCAGATTTCGTTATTTGTCGCACTATTTCTACCGTGCGTCGGGATGACAGCAGTTTTCGTAGTTTACTTATGTTTGCTCTGGTACGACGATGCTGCCGGCAACAATAACAACCAGGGGTTCCAATCACCGCCGGCAAAGCCCCGCCATGAAGGGGGGCTCTCCCCCTCTGATCTCGAAAAACTCCCCAAAGTCACCGGAAAAGATTTGGTGTTGGCCGGCGACTGTCCGGTGTGTTTGGACGAAATTGGTAGTGAGCAACAAGCTAGAATGGTTCCCGGTTGCAACCACGGGTTCCATCTAAAATGCGCCGATGCGTGGCTGTCGAAGAACCCGGTTTGCCCTGTTTGTCGGGCCAGGCTTGGGCCCGAACTCTTCAATCCATCATCCGAAAGGAATCCGTGCTAGAAAAAGGCATCACAACCTTTTTGGGGTTCGATTTTCTTTGTTAGTGTCTGAATGTATGGTGGGAATTTTATTTTCATTCTTAATTATTAGTTGAATTTGCTTATATAATAATAAGTTGGATGCCAATTAAATATTAAAAATGATATCCTCCCACCTATCCCGCTACCCGGGTGGGAGGAGAAAGGGACTCAACTAAATATGATGGTTCTTTCACGTGGATGATGATAATCATCCTAATCACTTATGGATAGAGATGTTAAATTTGTTCATAATAGAATATATATATATATATAGTTAATTAACTGATTGTTTATCAAGTTTGAATTAAAAGTATAGAGATCGACTCGTGGTGTGAATGATAGTTACGTTTACATGATCTAATTAAACTTTCATTTCATACGAGTCATATGGGTCGGTATGTGGCAGACATGGCGGGTCTTGGATTTATAATGGCCATCATATGTGGTCCAATGTGGGCAATGTGCCCATGCTTAAATCACTATAAAAGTGGGTATAGACTTGAGTGAAAGTTGATGAGATGACTATTATATAGAAGGAAAAAAATGTTTTCTTTTTGGACACTAGCAAAAAAAAAAAAATAAATAAATAATAAAATTCAATTATTCCATTAGTAATGTAATTAAGATGGAAAATAAACCCTGTAAAAAAAAAAGATGGAAAATAAACACATGAATTGTTTTAGTTGTCAACTTCATTTACCGTTGGTTAAAAGTTAAGACAGATTGGAAACAAAAATAGTTTAGCTTTATTTTGTTGAAGGAGACAAAAATAATTTAGTGTTATTAATTATATATAATAATCTCAAGAGAGAAAATTTCTTTTATATCTGTTGCTCGATAATTTAATTTATTTATTTTATTATTAATTGGCCAGCACCATTATTTGACAAACTTAAAATTTCAACTTATATCCGAGGAAGTAGCTTTCTCTTTTAGATAAGCGTACTGAATCTTGACAAATTGATCTTGGCTTTTGATCTACGATAATTTTTGTTTTCTCCCTTAAGATTTAGCCCAATGCATGTTCATGCTGATATCAATATTATGATCAAATAACTATGTACTGACTTTATGATCATAGGACTATGCACCGACCTTATGACCATACGAACATGATCATTTATGATTGTCTTATGACCATACAACTATGATCATTCATCATCATAGAGACTAAAAAATGATCATACTACAACGACGGTTATTTAAACTTTATCTATTGAGATACGATAGTTAAGCATTAATAACTAATGAGCGGTTATGGAACAGTTAATCAACTATCTTTTATTTTGCCTATATATATACATATATCTATATCTATATCTTAATAAAAGTAGAAGTAAAATTGAATCTTCAATTGAAAAAGATTCAATTTTATTTCAGATTCTGTTTGAGAGATTCTTTTTATTTTACTTTATATTTTTTGTCCCACTAATATTGGTAACCGCCCACTAATGATACAAAAAATTAAAATGCCCACTACTGATACAAGAATTAACTAAAATTAGTAACTGCCCACTAATGATACAAAAAATTAATTAATATTGGTAACTGCCCACTATTAGTAATCACCCACGATTGATACAAATAATTAATTACAAAAGCATTCTTTCTGAGATCGGTCTATATTCATATACTCCCTCCGCCCCAAAAAGATATTCCCCTATTCTTTTTTTATCCGTCTCAAATTATATTCTTTTTTAATTATACATAATAATCAACAATAAAGAAGATTTATAGTGAAATATTAAATAAATCAATGGGCGTATTAGGAAATATATTCTTAACTTATACATTTCCAACAATATTAATTATGTTTTCTTAATCTATGTGAAAAATGAAAGGGAAATATCTTTGTGGGATAGAGTGAATATTAATAAAAGTAGAAATAAAATTGAATCTTCAATTGGAAAAGATTCAATTTGGTTTCAAATTCTATTTGAGAGAATCTTTTTTTGTTTTACTTTAATTCCTGTATAGTAATAGGTTACATAACCTACCACTACTCGTAACTGCCACTATTGATTAAAAAGAACTGTAAAAACACAACTGCACTTTGCGGTTAATAAGGTAGTGTGCGGAACCACTTTAACCAATCTATAACGGTTAAAAGAAATTAAAGTTAAAAAAATGAAAAAAATAATATTCAAGTTGTAGTATATAGACAACAGTAATGAGTTAAGAAAAAGATAATGAGTGGTTATCAATAGTGGGCTATTACGTATATTAGAGGGACAATTTAAACAATACATGTTCTGAAAAAAATAATTCTATAAAACTTACTAATATACATGAAATTAAAGTTAAAAAAAATAAAATGAAAAAAATAAATAAATTATGTATATAAGCTATGCCTTTTAAAGTAAAAAAATAAAAAAAATAAAATGAATTATATCTTTAGAATATAGAATATATCTTTTTTGGTGCTCATGGTTTATTTAGTATGATCATGTATTTTTAATTTTTTCAATACAAATGAATTATATATATAAGTTAAGCCTTTCCAATTACTTTTTTCCCCTCTTTACATATTTTATTGGAAATGTTGTCACCAAATATCCTCTAGAACATTAGAAATATACATATTAATAAGAAGTAAAATTGAATCTTCAATTGGAAAAGATTCTGTTTGGAGAATATTTTTTATTTTACTTTTTTTTTTTACATTTTAATTCATGTATATTGGTAGGTTATATAACCTACTACTATTGGTAATCGCCCACTATTGATAAAAAAACTGTAAAAGTACAACCGTACTTTGCGGTTAATAAGGTAGTGTTCGGTTACTTTAACCAAAACTAAATTAGTTAAAGAAAATTAAAGTTAAAAAAAATCAATCAAATGAAAAAAATAAGTTTCAAGTTGTAGTATATAAATAACAGTAATTGATTCAAAAAAAGATAACGAGTGATTATCAATAGTGTGTAGTTACATATATTAGTGGGACAATTTAAACAATACATATTTTGAAAATAATAGTTTTATAAAATTTACTAATATACAGGAAATTAAAGTAAAAAAATAAAATAAAATGAAAAAAATTATGTATATAAGCTATGCCATTCAAAAGTAAAAAAATAAAAAATAAAATGAATTATGTTTTCAAAATATATCTTCTTCTCATGCTCTTAGTCTATTTGGTATGACCATGTATTTTTAATTTTTTCAATAGAAATAAATTACGTATATAAACTATGTCTTTCTAATTATATATTTATATTTATATTCTCTTTATTGGAAATGTTGTCACTAAATATCCCTTAAAACATTAGAAGTCATCTAGGGGTCGGAGAAGTAATATCAAGACACGTCAAACTTGTTTTAGGTTATTATGACTGCTAATAAGAGTCAAGATTAATTTACAGACTTTAATTGTTCGTTGTTATGATTACTAATAAGAGTCAAGATTAACCTCTTTTAGAATACTCCTTAAAAAGTCAATATTCAATCTTGGATAGTTCCACGTAGCAATGTCTAGAATTATGAATCACGTTGATATGAAAATACTTAGATGTGATAAGTAATTAAGAATGAGAAGTCAATTAATGAAACGACAAATATTGCATATAATGAGGTTTTCCAAAATTTTTAATAATATTTAACAAAATATTTATTTTTGTTATATTAAAATGTTACTTTGCTCTTATGTTGTTTAATTTCTTTATATTATATTTTGTCAATAAGATTTGACCGTACAATACACGAGAGCAAATACTAGTGTGTGTGTGTGTGTATATGATGTTAAATCAGATAAGAGATGATGAATTTCTCTCTACTCTCATCAACGAACATAAATAGCCATCACGTCATAAAACTAACAAAATAAACGATATAGAATTATTTGGGTCATCACGTCATAAAACAAACAAAATAAACGATGTAGAATCATTTAGCGCCGTCTGTGGGAAAAAATCATGTCGCTGTGTCCGCTCCATGTCGCCGACATTGGAATGAGGGGCCACGACCTGAAAATATGGACCCTCCAAGGAAGAATATGGAGCCTCCTACAACAGAGGCATTTGTGACTCATGACCAATTTGATCAGCCCATAGATGCTCTTCAAATGCAAGTTCAAAACCTTGTAAGCTTGTTGCAAAACCAGCAAACACCTCCATTTCCCCCTCTAGCCACCCATGAAACATCTGGTACTCTTCCAAATGTCCGAGGGTTGACTCAAGTTGTTGATTCAGTCTCTGAGGCCAATCATACAGCGACAACTATGGTCGTCCCTACTCTTCCGATACTCTTTTGGAAACACAACTCAAATACTTGGTGAACAAAAAATTGGAAGAAGCCGTTATGAGGAAAAAAAGGTCATCGACCAATTATTGTCAAAGAAGAACCTTTTCCAGAAGAGATCATGCAAGTTCCTCTTCCTGTTAATTTTAAGGTGCTGCATGTTGATAAGTACGACATTACAAGTGATCCAATTGATCATTTGCGTGCTTATCAGGATTTAACACGATTGTATGGAATTGTAGATGCCGTCGCTTGTCTTGCTTTCTCTTTTACTCTCCGCAAAGAAGCAAGAGATTGGTATGATACATTGGCTCTTAAATCAATCAAGTCATTTTCAGATTTTGCTACCAAATTTGCAGCCTTTTTTGCGAGTAGTGCTTGTCAAAAGAAGACAACCATAGGATTGATGAAGATAACTCAAGGAAAAGATGAAGTACTTTGTGATTACATTACTCGCTTTAATCGTGCTGTATTAGGAGTAAAAGATTTGCATATGTCTTCAATAGTCACAACCATGGTGAATGGCCTTTGTAATCATGGTTTCCAAATTTCCCTTTCCAAACGAGCACCGAAAACTATGACGGAATTACTGACTCGAAGTGAGTAGTACATCGATCGTGAGGAGACTATGCAAGTAACAAAATCCTTCCGAGAACCTCTTGTTGATTCTAATAAGCGAAAACTAGAGCATGATAAGGAAAACAAACATCCTCAGCGAAACCATCATTTTCGACATCTAGATCATATTGATCGATCATTTCATGATCGATCATACATTTCTCTTAAACACTTCATACGTCAATGTATTGGCTGAGGTAAGATAGGAAAGATTGGCAATGGCCAAAACAAATGGTCGCTTCTACTCATCAACGTAGCTCGGACAAATATGAGCATTGAAAGATAAAATTCAAAAGTTGACTGATCAGGGAATGTTCAACAAGTTCCTCGCCTGAGCTTTCGACCATATACTGTGTACAACATGATGCGGCATTTATATCATGATACGATATGGAGTACTTACATCATCGTTTTAACGATGACGCTCGGCCGAGCATAATCTCAAAAAAACTCGAACAATTGACATAATTGTTTTTTCGAGCATGTCTTTTATAGACTATAAAGAAAGCCTCCATTTATCGTAGTTCTCATAAAGCGAGGATAAAACATGATTTATTCGACATTCGACATGATTTGTTGATCTTTGATGGTGGATAATATGTGTTTATGAGCAAAATGATGGACATTCGACATTTTCGATGACATGATTTGTTGATATTCGATGGTGGATAATATGCATTTATAAGCAAAATGATCAACGGGTAAAATGCTTCCGAGCAAAATTTGAGCAAAATGCTTCAGACCAAATTTGATGAGTATTAAGCAACGAGCAAAACTTTTTTGAGGTAAAATCCATCAGGAAAATGATTAACGAACAAAATGCTTCTTACCAAATTTGACGAGCATTAAGCAACGAGCAACATTTTTTTGAACAAAAATCCATCGATGAGCAAAATTTGTTCAAGCAAAAATCCACATTATCCAATGAACAAAAATCGTGGAAAATCATGAATGGTCAAACATAAGTTTTAAACAAATCACGCTGGATATAAATAATTTATAAAAAGAAAACATGCAAATACTCAAAATATCTTTGCTGAATACTCTTATTAATCAAACGACCATTCGACAATTTCATAGGGGACTAATGATACTAACATTATGATCAAACTTATGTACCGACATTATGATCATAGGACTATGCACCGACCTTATGACCATACGACTATAATCATTTATGATCATAGAGACTAAAAAATGATCATACTATAACAACGGTTATTTAAACTTTATCCATTGAGATACGATAGTTAAGCATTGAGCAATTCTAGAGGGACATGAAAATGGGACATTATTAGGTGACATTCTCATGTGGCACACATTCATTGGGTGATGATTACATGATTATTGTTTCATCATTCAATATAAGTGTGTCACATAAAAATGTCACCTAATAATGTCCCCTTTTCATGTCCCCCTAGAATTTCTCTTAAGCATTAATAACTAATGAGCGGTTATGAAACGGTTAATTAACTATCTTTTTATTTTGCTTATATATATGAAGTTGAATCAGACAAGGGATGATGAATTTCTCTCTACTCTCATTAAAGAATATAAATAGCCATCACGTCATAAAACTAACAAAATAAACGATATAGAATCACATACTCTTTTTCTTTTTTCTTTTTTTTTTTTCAATCTCAATTTAGCGAATTTAGATTTATTTGGATATATTCATTTTCCTCTTTGCATCAATTAATTAAGGTGGATCATTATCCTATGAGGGCGACAAAAAGTAACTCCAATAAACAACATAATATATATTGCCCGCATAAAAACTGAGAATTTCAACTCAAAGAAGGTGAAAAAAAAAAAGATAAATAAAAATTCACGTGTAGAATGGTAATGTACCAATAACCGCATAGGGGTGGCTTAATCTTCCCAGTATAGATTATTATAGATGTGACATTTAGTCCTATAGCAACAGACAGAGTGTCGCCTCTAGGGCTTATTTCCTGTAGTTTGTGTCTATCTTGTGGGCATCAGATGAGTACATTTACAAATTCTTAGTTTATATTCTTATTGTATCTTGACAGATAAAATAATCTACGTTACCGAACACACTCAAAATCTTCTATTCCTCCAATTTCTCAGTCCCACTAGAAAACAAAGATTCTTCAGTTTTTGGTAAATCTGCAGCCACCAGACAAATGTTCGGTCACCATTTTTTCCTTTACTTATTTCTAATAATATAAAATGCTTAATATATAACGGTTTCTTGACAAATTTAAGGATAGGAATTTTCACTGAATACAAAATGTGTCACTTAATAAAAAGGCAAATATGAATACGCGATTCAAAAAGTTTATGAGGGAGGTTCTGTCATGATATGCCTTTCTTTTTCTTTTTAAATCCAATTCTTTCACCTCCAATTTCATCTTGAATTTTACCTCCAAATAGTAGTGTGTTAATAATCAGATTTAAAATATGTGCTAACAATGTTGTCCAACGTCTTACAATCACTCAAATTCTTCTTGTCTATGGATTTATAAAAGCCCATTATTTTTTAAAGTAGCTATGAACTGTTAATATGAATGAAATATTTTCTTCAAAAAAAAAAAAAAAAAAGTAGTCTCTAGCCACCAATTTTAGTCCTCTGCCAATTGACAATTGCGAAACTCCCTCTCTGACGGGCTGGCCATATTAAAATAAATGATATAATAAAACACATAAATTAAAAGAAAATGAATATAATTAAGAACATATTTCTTAATTATATTGTCATTGTCCCTTGTTTTATAATTGCACGTTTTACTCCCCTTTTGACCATAATTAATTTCATTTCCAAATAGTTTGCAGTTTGTATTGACCTTTGTCCCAGCAAATCTTGTAATTAATTAATATATATGTAAAAATTCATGGATGAAGGCTATTGATTAATACAGCGAAGCCACTTATTAATCTACAAATTAAATGATATATTTTTTTTTTCCATTCATGCATATATTGTAGAGAAAATTATGCTCCATTCCATCAATAGTCAACTTTAGTTTGACAGTTATATAGTATATAGTCGAAACAAAATCAGAATAATTGTACATGCACTAATTCTTGATCTGATCGAGAGTCGACCCAGTCGTTGAGTTCAAAAACTAAGTTTGAAACTACCTGGAACGAGGCACCTCCATTTTTGGTTGCCTTACTTTGAAACTAGAAAAAGAAAGAACATTTTTACAATTAATGCTGTAAAATAATAAATAAAAATTAGGATATATTAGTATTTTCAGATAATGATTCACGCCGGAAACGACTATTAGATAAAGAAGAATTTATATTTTTGTTTGTATTAGGCCAATATATTCAGAGTTATAAAGGGTGTGATTGAAATAATTTTTCTAATATTTTGATCATGTTTATATTTATGTTACGTTATCAAATCAACGTGCATAATTAGTTCTAATATATACAGCACATAAACTTGACCAAGACAACGTTATGTATATTTTTCCATATACTCGGAATAATTAATTAATTAAATGTAATTTTGTCTATATATGGACAAATTGATTGATTAGCCCATTGATTTAGACCTTTGAATCTAGATTTAATTAGCCACGCAAAGCATACATGTACATGGAATTACAGATGCATCAATCATAGCCTAATTATTATTAAATACGTGGCTAGTTATGAACTTTCTTCCATTCTGTTACATATTTTGGCCAAATTACAACCTTGGTATCCGTCATTTTTTTGAAGTAAAAATTTGGTCATCGACCTTTGGAAAAGTGCACAAGCAAGTTACTTTGATTTACACTTGAATCGAGCAAAATTTTAAAATTAAAGTTGATAAAAACACATCTAAATTAAACCATCACAAACCAATCCGAACTATAAACAAGAATGAATCTAGTGATTTTATTGAATACGGACTGTGACTTAAAAAAATATAATTTTACTTAAGGTATTAAATTATAAAATTTTCGCTTTTTCAACATGACTATAAAAACTTTGGAGTTATTATAGGGGAAGTAGCTAGTAGAGGAACAGTAGAGACTAGGCCGTCAACACCCCCTCCCTGCCCCAACCTTTCAACACACAAACAAAAACATACATACATTTCTTCCAACATCTTTTAGTATATTAATAAAATGTTAAGAAAAAATTTGTTTCTTTTAAAGGTCATTAACTCATTTTTTTACTCGGACAAAATTTCAGAACCAGTGGTGCAATTATTCTGCATTTTAAAAATTTTCTTAAAAAGGTCAAATGGGAAATGTTACTGCTCTGACTCTTGTGTTCTTCTCGGATCATTACGCTGCATATATATACAGGGAGAGGAGAGGACTTCATGTTTGTCAGCAAGGGAGAAAGAAAGAAAGAAAGAAAAGATAGCAATGGAGAATATTAATCCATTATCGACAAAATCAAAGAACAAAATCTTGAAGTTTCTCCCAAAAGCAGCAGTTTCCTTCCAAAGCCCTCCTATTTTCAGCCCCGCCGGCAGAGACAGGCACAAATCCCGGTTTTCCGGCGCGGTGGTGTACACGACGCTCTTCCGATCTGGCGGAAGCCCGCCGGGAGTCAAAGAACTCGAACTTCGAAGTGATAGAACCAACTTCGCCGAAGATTTCTTGCATGGGCCAAATCAAGCACAAGAAAAAAGCACTGAGCAAGAAACAGCTCTCTTTGCCTAAAGGATTCAAACCGGTCTTGGCGCCGCCGCCGCAGCAGCTGAAGAAAAACCCATCAAGGATTCGGAGTATTCTCCGGCAGGCCGCCGGAAGAAAATCCAATGCAGTAGTTGAATATCAGAAGTCTTCTGCTCCGACTTTGGGCCAGATGAAGAAATTTGCTACCAGTAGGGATACTTTTGCTGATTTTGATTGGACGAAAGTATATATTGCACCGGCGGTGGGAGAATTTGATTCGGATGAAGAGATGGAGGAAGAAGAAGAGAGTGCAATTCCACTCTCCGCGGCGGTGGCGGTGGCCGGTGGTGGTTCCGAGGCTGCGATGCAGCGGAGGAAGGAAATCAATTTGTGGCAAAGAAGAACCATGGCTCAACCTAAGCCTCTCAAGTTAAACCTGGTTAAGTAAATTATATTTAGAGCAAATTTTATGATTGATTATTTTTGTCCCCTTTTTACATTATTTTATTTCATTTCATTGTTAAATTTGAATTTGATTATATAAGAGGTTTATAAATTGTTCCATTTATAGATTCTTTTTCCTTATTTTTTCCCCTTCATTTCTCACTAGGCACTACTATATTTATCCATATTTGAGGTGTGAACTATTTCGAGTTCAAATTATCATTAAAAAGTATTTCTGAAGTTTGAATGGTTTTTGAAAAGTCGAAAAACTAAAGATTAGCTTCTAAAATTTTTCGGCTGTTTTTGACTTTATTCGTGTAATTTCTATCTTTAAAACTTGGCATGACTACTTGGCCAATATTATATGCAATCTCTTATAAATTCACATATGCCATGATTGAAATTTTTTTATTAAAAATTTAGAGAGGGAATATTAAACTAAATTTTTTTGAAGTGCAAGAATAATACAATTTTCCATTCTAATCACTGAAATTATATTGTAAACATAAGCTTCATTATTATTTTGAAATGCATGTTTGTTGTAACTAGTTTGTACTCCTAAGTCGCTGTTGAGAGCCAGCTGCCATGATTGAAATTTGGTCATATCAAGACAAATTTGTAGTAGCATTCTCTCAACTAATTGGAATATATTTCCAATCATATTATTATAGATTATATAATGATGTAATAATAATTAATTACTTATATGGGGATAATAATTAAATTAAATTGGACAATGGCAGCGTACCAGTATGGTTCAGTCCAATCATGGCGAAGGCCAAACTTTTATAAAATAACGGCAGGACTCTAGTCTCGATCTCCCGATCATTTTTAGGCGGGACTTGTTCTTGGCCGAGTCTACGGTAGACACGTGAGAGAGATACATGTACCATCCACCAAACAAGATTGAAGTTTGGAATCGAATTTGCTGGATAATTGAGTAGTCATGTGATAAAATCACGTCTTGAAATTGTTTAGAAGCCAAAACATTTTTTTGGAGATTCCACTCCTTTTTTCCTTTTTTTTTTTTTTAATTGGAAAATTTCATTGATATCATCAATTGACGAATATAATCAAAAATGAAATAACGGACACTGTCAGTCCAGTACTTATTATGAGACAACGAAATAGAATAAGCAGTAAAGCAATGAGCTATCATATTCTGATTCTGGAGATATGACATGAAGAGACACACTTATTGGCGAGAGTACACTCTTTAGTTTATATGGTTAACCTAGTAATTTTATGAAGCAAAAAAAAAAAAAAAAGAAGCCAAGAAGCACA
Organism: Nyctanthes arbor-tristis; assembly: GCA_963692815.1. Lineage (NCBI taxonomy): Eukaryota > Viridiplantae > Streptophyta > Magnoliopsida > Lamiales > Oleaceae > Nyctanthes > Nyctanthes arbor-tristis. The sequence continues at coordinate 51,470 of CAVNYN010287751.1, read as the reverse complement.
TATAGACAAAGATCAACTACTTAAGATTCCTTTTATAATCTGTCCATGTAAAACTTCCCACAAAGAAAGGAACTTATAATCAATTACACATGAACAATAATTATCCACTCAATACCATTTCCCTCAACCAAAGCCGATCCCTGTACTTATAATTAATCTACTTTCTTCAACTTATAATCATTTAAGTTACACGAACTCCTTGGTACCTAAGAATCTCCCCAATAAGCTCTCCTTTACCAGATCCAACATATCTCCCACAAATCTCTCCATCTCTTATAAACAAGAAAGTTGGCACCTCTACCACATCCATGTCCCTCAAGAACTGCATGCAACTCTCGTTTTCGTCCCCATTCATTCTCGCGAAAACTACGGTGTCGGTCATCTGTTTCGACAACTTTAGCACCGTCGGATAAACCTTAACACACGGCCCACAATGCTTCAATCCCACATCAAGAACCAACAACTTATGATCAGCTTTATGTTCGTCCATCAAACGCTCCACATCTTCTCTCGAATGGAGTTGTACCACTTCCGAATGGCTATCGCCGTAGTATAAAACGTCCCCCATAAGCTGATCGGGTCTAATTCCTTCTTCTTCATGGATTTTTTCCATGTTCTTGTAGAAGCTGAAATGTGGGACTTTCTCTATGTTCTCTCTTCTGCAAAGCTCTCGGGTTTTCTCGTTTTCGTCTCCCAGCACGAGGAGGAAGTCGACATCGTTGCATGTTCGGCTTAAGTCCACCATGAAAGGGTAGATTTTGCTGCTCTGGAAACTATGGCTGGCGGCGAATTCCACCACTACCAGCCGGTTTTTCGCCGCTCGGAGGGCTTCGTCGAATTCTTCCTTACTGTGGACTTGCTGGACTCTCTCATCACTGCTTGCTTTTTTCACCCCCGAGGCTGCTGACGCTTTTGGGATGAAAATTCGACCTCTGTATTTATTTGTTTCTTGGTTTTCAAGAAACTGTTTGGGCTTTGTGAAGATTAGGTGGAAAGTAGAGGGAGATTGAGAAGGAAAAGGGGTGAGTTTTGGAATGGAAACAAGATTTGGATGTGGTTTAACCATTAAATTAGTGAAAGAAGCCATGAAAATTGAAGGACTAACTGCAAGAATTGAGGGGTTTCGTGGAAGGCATGAAATTATTATAGGGAGAAGAAGATATTCATTGGATGATATCCACACATTGGGTAAAGATAATGTTATCCACATATTGAGGGCACTTTGGGTAGATATTAGATGAAAAACTGCGTCTTTCGTCCTCAACTTATTGGTACGGAGCAAGTTGGTATTCAATTTCATTGATATCCACATAGTGACTCGCCTCTAGAAGGTTGAATATATGTATCTTAAATGTATAATCATAACAAGATATTGATAATAATCAATTTTCCCCGCTCTTTTAAAAAAAAAAAGAAAGAAAAAAAAGGATCAATTTGCCCCTTTTAAATTCGAGGATCAAATTAGAGTTAGATGAATAGATTACGGATGAAAGATGCAAGTAGCCACATTTTTAATTAGATATTCTTCTGGAATAACCGTGAAGAGTGGACATTGAGACACGTAATATTCTTTTTATTGCTCTTTTTTTTTTTTTAAATACAGAAACATAACGCGCACTAAAGAAAAAAAGAAGAAGAATTTTTTGCCATGGGACATTCTGGTTCTACACTTATGGTGTTTCATACTTTGGTTTTGAATTCAATATCGCTAACATAACGTTTCTGTGACATATATACACCATACCGCGTAAATTACAGCGATTTCATTATTATGCTAAGTACACTATTACTTGATTGCATTCACATCACACTCCTGCTTAAATTTCTCAGTGTAGCATTATCTACTAACTACTTTCTCTGTTCTAAAAAGTTCCTAGGCGGCAAAGCAGAGACTCCACGCCTCGCTTAAGCTATAAGCGAGGAATAAAGCTGTCAATAAAAATTGTTGACCGCTTAGGCGCGCCTAGGCGCTCTTTTTTCCGCCTAGGCGTGCTTTTTTCCCGCCTAGGCGAGCCCTTTTTTTTTTTTACTTTGAAGATATGACTAAGGTATCTATTTAAACTTTAAAGCTAAATATAAATAACCAAGATAATTATTAATTTGTCTTAAAGTTTACAAAATTTTCTTTACATATTCACTTGCACAAAGGCCTACCTTATTTATAAGCTCCAATCATATTGTTTATTTACAAAGTTTCCAATGTGGGACAATTATTTAAACTTAAAATTAAATATAAATGACCAAGACAATTGTTAATTTGCCTTAAAGTCCACAAAATTTCTTTTACATATTCACTTACACAAATGTCCATATTATTTATAAGCTCCAATCATATTGTCTTTTTATAAAACTTTCAATGTGGGACAATAAAAAAGTTAAAACAATACTACTAAATTTCTTTTTTTAAGTTGAAATTTTTTGACTAATAAACTTCTTTAAAAATCATCATTATTATATTACTTTTTTAACAATGTCAAGAACAATTGTTTTAATATATAATATTACTAGAATTTGTAACATTATAAATATTTTTTAAAGAAAATTATTCAGATTTATAATATGTTTATTGACTCTATTTAAGTTATATGCTATTATTATATAAAATATATATATATATATATATACATGTGGATAATTAGTTTTTATATATCTTCTCATTTATTTAAGTGGTTTTCTTGTTAGTGAAAATTGTGCAATGAGTTTTCTTACTTTTATTTTAAGTGGTAAGTGTTATTTATTTTTGACAATTATATTATTTTTGTAATACTTAATCCCAATAAATGTATAATAAAGTAGAAATTGTCCATCTTTTACCTTTTAAAAATATCAAACTTGTATTATAAAAGTGTTAAAATTATAAAGTAAATGTAATATTTATGATTTTACATTTATTTTCTAATTTAAGATACATATTTCAAATATTTAATAATTTTAGATTTGTTAAAATAAAAAAAAAAAGAAAAAATGAAAAACGTTTTTTAACGCTTAAACGCCGCCTAGGCACGCTTAAACTCACAAAGATTGAAGCTTGAGGTAAATACTTTTTCGCGCTTCACGCGTTTTAAAACACTGACTACTTGATAATCAAACTAGATTAGCATCCGTGTGTTGCACGGGAAGATACCAAATCAAATTATATCCAACATTAGTATAAAATGTTAAGTAATGTATGATTACTCATATATTATTGAATTATAATATTTTGATTATCTTGCTATTAACTAATAGTTGTTATGTGTTTACTCGATATTAAATGCTATTAAGTGAATTTAGTAGGAACTGCTAAAAGACCTGACAAATTCAATACCCACAGGCACCCGATCTTGTTAAGATAGGGGATAGCCGACTAAATATGTAATTCGGTTGGGATGAGATAAAAAAATCGACCTGACTAAACAATGTACCGAGAAAGGATATGATAATTTTTACTCGTACTCGATCCATTTACCTTTTTTTGGACAAAAATAAAAATATTTATTAAAAATTCTAATTGTTTGAAAAGTAAAAAGATGATAAAACTTTTCAAGAAAGCTCAGTAATTTCAATTGTAATTTTAGCGTTTAGAATACTATTTAATAAACAAAAAATGAAAATAGAAATATATAAATATATTTAAATTAACCAATAAATGGATAATATGAATTACATGTACCAACCATTCCCTGACCCGTCTCCGATTTAAGTGGGGATGAGAAGAAAATTTGATATGTACGTTAACGCGTGTAGCATACCCGACTCGACCCGACCCGACCCCTTGTCATTCTTATATCTCAATAAATTAAATATTTTATTTTTCTCTGTGACTATACTGTGAATTTTGTAAACTATGAAATATTAATTAAACTATATTTATCATATACAAAAAAGTAACGTAATAATTAACGACTCGATTTAAAAGCATATAAATAATAATTAAAAATTAATGCACCAGCTAAAGATTAAATAATTTAATATAAATTACGAAATACTTCTTAGATAAAATATGCATATTAAAAAAATTTTAAATTAAATAAATATTGAATATAATTAATCTAACAAAATATTTAGGAATATAAGATACATCCAACAAAATATTTAATCAAGATATTTGAAGATAAGAATAGATAAGTATCATAATTCCTAATTAATTGAAAAAATAGAGAAATATTAATCTATTATGTACCGTAGAATCTGCTTAACATGTAAAAAAAGTCTAAAATGCCCTCACTTGATACAGTTCTGACGGAAAAACTGCGGTACAAATATACCGCAGACTAATATACTTATATATATATATATATATAGATTAGTTAATAACTTGTTATGTGATCTTATTTTATTAATTTAATTGTTTTAAAAAGGAGTCTTGCTTTAGAACCAACGGTTGGATCCGTTAATTTACGTTTTCTAAAAGAAAATAATAATAAAAAAGTCTTGACAGAAAACTATGGGTATCTAGTAGTTACATTTTGCCAGTGTCGCTACAAAAATGGCAATGCCATTATCACCCGGGGGAAGAAATTTTGAATACTCCACAAGTACTAAGATCTCCTAACTAATGAGAAAAGTGTAAGATATATAGAGGTCTCAATTATTCAATCAACTGAACTCTCTATATCTATTTGTCAATTTCTCTTTGACCTGCACTATCAAATTTAGTATTTCTAGAGTGCTAGAAATGTTCTCTAGCAAGGGTGGTTAAAAAAGGGGGTTCATGGTTGAGATCGGAACTACGATTTTTAACAATAGTTGGCTGACAAAACTTTTATTTTAATAATAATAACTTCAAAAATACGAAAAACAAAACAAAGAGAACTCCTCGCTTTTTTTTTTTTTTTTTCAAACTACATAACTTGTCAATAATGCCCTCTCAATCATTACCAAGAGAAATCTCGCTCTCATCCCCGTTGATATATGCTTTGGATAATTAGGTGCATATAGGTTATGTTGTTAATTGGATTTTGGGCTTCCATAGACAAATGATTTTTAAATTGATGGGCTATTTAAATAAATAGGTTTTTAAGTTGGGCCATAAGATTTTCAAAAATATTATAATGAAATAGCTGGCTTAAGCCCACCACTGCACATAATGCTGCTATTTGTGAAAAATAGTTAGACAAATAATTTTGACAAAAAAGACATTTGACACACGTCATGTGCATAACTTGTACACACACCAATATATTTATTTAAATGTCCTTCGGCTAATCTCCCTTGAAATGACAAGTTTGAGAATGTGTGTAAATTCAAATGTGTATGTATAAAATTTATACACCGGGTATGTACGTACAAATTAAGGGAGTCTTACATTTAAATCAATGTTTAGTGATATAATGCGCCAACAGCCTTTAACATATCTCTTCAGTTTCCCTTAGATAATTCAACGCCAATTTATTGAGTGACATAATTGCAATTAAATCAAACTTTAGTGATCAAATTGATTCTTTAGTGAGCTAATTGCAAGTAGAGTGAAAGCTTAGTGACTTTAGTAAAATTAATTGAGCGAAAATTATTATTATATAGTTAATATATATGAGTCTTATAAATGTGATTATTTTGATCAAATTTTATTTTGATATAGAATCGATTTGCCAAAGTGTCAAGAATATTGGGAAAAAAAAAATCACAATTAGTATAATGATGGATTGAAGGTACTCTAGACCCCCCATACGCGAAAGCTAAGGATAATAAAGAATTGATTGGTTTCTTTTGGGAATCCCATCACTAATCAAGGAATAATGAGTGCAGAGTGATGTATTGCTCAACCTTGTACGCATTAAAGTGTAAGCAATTAGCACACCACACTTTTCATTTTGTTATTCATTTTTATGCCTTGCACCAACTTACAAGCTACGCATCATTTCACTGTCGCACTTTGGTTACTCTTTGACTTGTTGTGTCTCCCCCACCCCCTAACCCCAACCTCCACCCCCAACCTCTCGACTCCCAGTTGAGCATGCTAAATCTCGTCTCAACCCTTGCACATTCTGTATTACAATACGTAGAAGCTTCGTCTGTGCCTTGTACATAAGTGGTAACTATATACATATGCAGGTCGAGACTTGTATGTTCGTGATATGTGGACTCATTTATTTGGTGGTGTCAAGTAAGGCATAATTAGTAGTTGTACCCTTTTTGTTTTTTGTTAAATAATTTCATGCAGGGTTACATACTTTTGAACAAGATAATTAAAGATTTGGTCTAAAGAGATGGACAAACAATTGTGCTTTAAACAGAAGTTCTTTAGTTTGTTGCTTTAAGAAATCTCCTACACTATATAAAGGCTCTTCTTTACCATCTTTTGCCAACAAGCCATATTCTACATAGAGGGAAAGAGTGGAAAACAGTGAGCGAGAGAGAAATGGAGAAGCTATTTGGGCTGAGCCATCTCTTCATGACGGTTTTCCTCTACTGCTTTGCCAACTTCATGGTGGTTCCGGCCATAACCGACGTGACAATGGGGGCGATATGTCCTGGAAAAGACGAGTGCTCATTGGCCATATATCTCACCGGAGCCCAACAAGCGGTAGCCATTCCTCCTTTTATCTTCTTGCACACTTGCTTTTTTACTTTTAATTCACCCTACCAAATATTATGCATTAAAGTCAGGATTCTAACATGGTTATAATCCGTTGTCACACTAAATTTGAAATGTTGGCATGGTTGATACGTTGAATTATATAATAATTCATTTTAATGTACCAATTAATAAGAATTTCTACACATTCTGAAGAAATGGTTGTTTTTGTTTTTTGTCTTTTGCGAAACTATTTTCACACATTTCCTCATTTTGTAGAGACAGAGTTGATGACTTTTTCTTCATGAAACTGGCATCCAAGTAACTGCTCCATCCGCATGCAAAATCACATTGTGATAAAGTTATGTTGCTTCATATTTGGTAATCATAACATCCACACTTGGGATATGCGGTATTGGTTTATATAAAATAAAAGAACTTTTTAACTCTTTTTTTTTCCCCTAAAAATTTTGTAATATATATTTTGTTGTGTTTTTTATCCCATTATTACGAAGTAAAACTTTGGTATTCTTGGAAATAAAGTTTCTTGCTATGAGTCAATTTCTTTCTCTATCTTTTCAACCATTTACAAAATGCAAAGCCTTCTAATGCAAGCAAGAAATACAATTTTATAAGTTAATCCATATATGACTCGATTATTATATATATACAATCACCACAAACATCCATCCACTACATTTTAGAGAGTCTCTATCATAAGAATTACTCGATCGATATCAAGATTCAAGAATACAAGTTTGTACTGGCTAAAAGAGTAGTTCATATCGATTATAAACTTATTATTATCTATGCATCTCAGGTTGACGAAGAATTTACAATTTATCAGCCAGTATCTCCATCTTTGACTGGACCCCCACCCAAAATATCTTTCTTTGTGTAACCATCTTTCCACATAAGTGGCCCATGTTTAGATTTGCACATTGTAACTTATAGATGCCAAACTGAATTATATTTAACCACCGCTACTTTTCCTACTGTGAAGTTCATTTCTTCTTTTTACCCCATGCCGTTCGCTTTATACCATTTTTTTTTTTCATTTCTCGAATTTTCAATTCGTGCTAAAATACTTGGCTTGTTTAATGTCCGATACGCACATAATCACAAATATGTATAAGTAAGAACAATTGAACCGAAATATGTTATTATATATGTTTTTGTTAATTCTGTTATACTAAATTGTCGTCTGATCATAGTTTAAGTTGTACGGGTAACTTTAATGTTAATTCTACCATATTGATTTACTTGTTTTGTCAATTGGACGGTTCCATCCCGACAACAGTTTACCTGCCCATGAATCTAACTTTGGACCATTTCGTCGTACCTACCACTGCCTAGTAAATTTTAATGTAAAGGGAATGGCAGGTCCAAAAGTCTTGTTCTGTGGTCTCTAATTTTAGGCACGTACCATATAGTTGGCGATGCTTTTATTAGTCCTCATTTACTCAAAGTTGGTGGGTCAAAATTATGAAAATTTGCACTCCCGTTAGAAAAATTTTATTCAACATGTACATCTTTTAATACCATAGGACACGATGGAACTCTAATCTCTATTCCAACGGCAAATTTCCCTCCTCCCGTCACGACTTCAATGATATATAGAAGTACATAGACTATGTTGGATGACTCAGCGAGGTCAAGTTTTCGACCGGGTAGCTGAAGCTTTATTTTTTTTATTTATTTATTTTTTTGGGTTGTGGGGGGGGGGGGGGTGGTGTGAAGAGTGCAGTTGGAAGTTAACTTGCTTAGAAGTCATGTCACACTAGCTTTTAAAAAATGAAAATAGGTATACACATATTATTGTTGATGGCATCCTTTAGTATGTTCCCTAGAAGACTAAAATATTCTTGCTTGATATCTAAGTTTGCTTTAAATTAATTTCAAGAATTGGTTTGGGGACCATTAGATTTCATCAAATATTAATAAATTAGAAAACTAACTAAATAAATTAATATTGAAGGTTTATTTATAAAAATTGTGTCAATACCATGAAAATTTCATGCGAGACGAGCAATGATATCCATTTTATTGATTATTATTATTTTTTTGGTGGTTAATTATATGGAGTAATTAATTAGGCACAAGCTTTATGGCAGGTAATTGGACTGGGATCACTGGCGATGATGCCATTGATAGGCAACCTTTCGGACACGTATGGGAGAAAAGTGATGCTCACCCTCCCTATGACTTTTGGGATACTACCTTTAGGTACTATTATTATTGTTTCTTGCTTAATCTTTGCAAAATGAGTTTATATCAAGAATAAGCTTCTTCCTTATTGTTAGTTTGATTTGTACATCAATTCTATATCGATAGCGTGACATGGCTATGACTTCAGATTTTATTTTATAATATTGAAGCCAAGATAGGTTTCTTGTCACGTGGTAATTTGACAAAAAATAAAGATAGTTTTCGTTGTTGATTGTTGAATACTAATAGTGCAACTATAATTTAGAAAAGACGGAAGAGCAAAATGCTCCTTTTGAAAAGTTGGGGATTAACTTGCTAGAGACAATAGGTTCAGGACCAATGGTGTAGCTGATCCGCAAAGTGAAAAAAAAATTTAAATAAAGGGGAAAAAAGAAAAAAAAGCTGGTCGAAGGAGCTCCAATTTTGACCAGACAAATTCCCATGTTTTCGCTTTGAAAAAAGGAGACGAATCTTCCATGAAAAATGTAAAAGGTTGCCTATACTATATTATTTGTGTTTCACTTTGGGTCACACGTCGCACTTGTGATGCATTTGTCATGTCCAAATGCGACTCTTTTTTTTACGCCTTACGTGCAACTGAACCTAAGGTATAATTATATTTTGTGTTAATAATTTGATAATAATTAATATAGATTTGTTGTAATTTGTAATTATTACAGTAATATTGGCTTGCAGCAGAACAAAGTATTTCTTCTACACTTACTATGTGCTAAAAACTGTGATTGCTATGGTTACTGAAGGAAGTGTTCAATTTCTTGCTCTTGCATATGTGGTAAGTTCTTCTTCTGCTTCTTTGAATAAATTCTTCAATGTAGCTAAAGAAAGAAGAACCTATTAAAATTTAACCTTATTTGTTGTTTGTTTTTAGGCTGATAATGTTCCAGAAAGCAGAAGAGTTTCAGTGTTTGGAATAATATCTGGCATTGCATCTGCTGCTTTCGTAGTTGGCAATTTCTCTACTCGTTTCCTCTCCACCTCTGCTACTTTTCAAGTAAGAATGTGTCAATATTTACACTAGTCTATTGAAAATGATATTTGAAAGAGTGAATTTTGATGCATGAGAACCATGTAAAGTTTCAATTCTCATGTCTTTCGTTGTACGAATCTATGTACAGGTTGCTGCATCAATGGCCGTGACATCGCTGGTTTACATGAGAGTCTTCCTTCCCGAGTCAATGATGAATAACAGCATTTGTGCAAAGAATACAGAGACTACTTGTCTTTTGGAGAAAGCACCTACAAAAAAATGGCAGCTGTTGAAGACTCTGCCTTCATTGGATGATACCATTTGCTTGTTAAGGACTAGGTACAAAAATTTGTGCTAAAGATTTGAGCTTTTCTAATCTAGTAAACTCCACTAGTCGTCAGTTGGTGCAATTTTGGGACAAGTTCTAAACTTGGATCATATAGGAAAAAAAACTAATTGTAGCAATATATGTACATTGATAATTTGCTATGTTGTAAATTACAAATTTGCAGCTCCACCTTTTCAAAAGCAGCCATTGTTGCATTTTTCATCACTGTTGCAGAGGTCGGGCTTCAGGCTTCTTTAAATGTATGCTTCTATAATCATTTTCCAGAAATTATGCAAATATGAAACTGATATCTTCTTTTGAAGCATTACGAAATGGATTTTAATGGTGTTATTTTCTATTTCTTCACCATGCAGTACTACTTGAAGGCTGAATTTCACTTCAACAAAGATCAATTTGCTGACTTAATGATAATTATTGGGATGGCAGGATCAATATCACAGGTAATTATTAGCCTTGGTTTGCAATATGACACTGTTATGCATATTCAATTTCTTATTGTTATAATCCATTTTTATATTCGGTTTTGAACCCCTGCAGTTGATTCTCATGCCCATATTAACTCCTTTGATGGGAGAAGAGAAGATGCTTTCGATAGGACTGTTTTTCAGCTGTGCTCACGTAAGTACCTTGCGTAGTTGTATCTATTTCTTGAAAAGCTATAGCTTTTTCTTCTCTTAACTATTCATGAACTTCACTTTTTCTTTGAATGCAGATGGTTCTTTACAGTGTTGCATGGGCGCCTTGGGTATGCCGACCTCCTTGGCCACCTTTTGAGCTCATTTATGGGCTATGGCCAATTTTCTTCTATGTCGAAACAATAAAATAATTCTTTAGCACTGATGATTCTAAAATTTGCAGGTTTCTTATGCTGCGGCAGTCATATCTGTTGTGGCTACTTTTGGAATGCCATGTGTAAGCTCTTTCTTTCTTGTATGGCACATTTATTTAGCACCGAGTTAAGTGCTATTCTAAAACATGCATTGCTTTCTGCAGTTAAGGAGCATTGCTTCCAAACAAATTGGACCAAATGAACAGGTAAATCTAGAATTATTGCAACAAACTTTTCAATTTTTTAGGAATGTTGTACCATTGAGGACATGGCAAGTCTTAACAGTGAGTCGTGTCACGAACTTTTTCTTTGAGGGTGCTAACTTTGACATTGTTATTTCCTTTCAGGGAAAGGCTCAAGGTTGCATTACAGGCATCTGTTCCTTTGCCAACATTGTTTCTCCACTTGCTTTCAGTCCTTTGACAGGTAAGTAGAACCATTATTTTGCTTTTCACTTGCCTTAAAAACTCATTTTCAGCTGATAAGCTGCTTTTCTTCAGCTTTGTTTCTGTCTGATAGCGCGCCATTTCACTTCCCGGGATTCAGTATTATGTGTTCTGGCTTTGCTGCTGTAAGTACTTCTTTCTACAGATACACAGATGTGTGATTTAATTATGTTTTTTCTTTAGTACATAAATCCCATGTTTACTACACAGTAATTGTGCATATGCAACTGATAGGAAAAAATTTATCGATTCTGGTAACTTATAAGAGTTTAAGTGTCATTTTCTTTGTCTTGTACTGGGTCCTTTTTAACAAATACCAAAGCTAAATAACCACACTTTTTATGTTATTTTATACTTATTCAGTAAATCAGAAACACTTGCTGCCTTACATGACCAAATGTTTTACAAGCCACAGTTTGTTGATATTTTCATAACCTGACTTTTGCAATCCGATTTGCCATCCATTCACTCAGACAAATGCTGCAATTTAGTGGAGCCAGGAATTCATTGTTGGGTGTCCCAAATAAAGACAGATAAACAAAATTCTTTAATATATAGATACTAGCTAGCTGTCAAGGACAAGTAATCCAACATACTCTTAAACTTTATGAACAAAATGGATTCTCTTAAAACTTAATGTACAAGAAACTTTCCTCTGGTGCAATAAGCTTCTGTAATAGTCATAGATCAATCTAGGGGAATTGGTAGATTATATCAAGATTATATACTTGTAGTTGTGGATCTTCAAGAAGAAAAATGAGGCATTCATAGGCCAACCTTTAAGAATAAGATGTTGGTCCCATAAACTTCCTAAGTCTACATCCAAGGTGACTGTCCAACCCTCTCTATCTAGACCAAAAACAAGAAAAGAAAAGAAAAGTAATCAAAAGAGAATTGAGGGGAGGGGGTGGGTGGATGAAAGATATTTGTAAAATTTGTATCATGTATCTATGCTGTTAAACTACAAGTTGATTTTAATAGTTGCTTTTCTTTATATAGATGATAGCATTCATTCAAAGCATCATGATAAAGGCTCCTTCTCCTCCAACTACAAGCTGCTGCAGCATTGAAAATTCAAACTCTGAGGAGCCTTAGCTTTTATCACAGCTTCATGGCTATCCATTTTAGCTTTAATTAAAGTTTCTTGGCAACCCATTTTGGCCCATCCAAATCTGTCATTTTTATATCCAGAAAAGTCAATCTTGGAGGCTTTTATGGTGTGAAATTTTCTAAGTAAAAAAAAGATGTATTAATATCTGTATTTATTTGTTAGGTGGTTTCTGTATTTAGTCAATGTTTCTGTATAGAAGGAAACAAAATAGCATGCATGAAAATGACAATGGCAGGCTGTCAAGTTTTAAGTTGTAGAAGACTAGTTTTCATTTTTGTAATATTGTTATCCAATTTTTAAGGATAAAGAACATATAATATGTTTATTCTTTATCTATTTGGTTATTTTTTCAAAAAACTTTCTTACTTTCTAACGTTTGTCAAATTTATGAAATTTAGAATCTTCTTACTTTCTATATTTGTCAATTTTATGAAATTCAGGGGGGTGTATTTAATTGAGACTTCTCTAGACTTTTAAAGACTTTTTAAGTATGGGGTTTTTGTGGATTTTATCAGATTTGATTTGATTTTTATGGATTGGTTGGGAGTCGAGGAAAGTATATCTAGACTTTTGTGAATTTTCGTTTAAGACTTTTCTAAACTTTCATTGAAGACTTTTTAGGACATATCAAGACTTTTGTATTGTTTCTTGAAAAAATGACTATTTCTTTTAAAATTCCATTTGCATCAAAACCCTAATTTGAAGGGTATTTTGCCTCCATCAACTCCACTTCACAACTTTGTAACAATACTTTGAGATTTTATGAATAGTGATATGGAACAAAGATAACATAAAATAATAATAAAAAAATTATATTCCATTATACTATTACAAGGATACTAAATACTATGAATGAACCATTCATCATTAAAATATAAAAGGTATAATGAATTATTCATAATAATAATAATAATAATAAGGTATAATCAACCATCAATAAAAAAAATGTCAATAATAATAAAATAGTTCTTCATATCCATGCTAGTAACATGAAAAAAATTGATAGAATTTTTTTTTTAAAAAGTCTTATCTCATTGTTCACATATTCATTCAATATATTTATCCCAAAAAAGGGTAATTCAATATTAATTATCAAAGAAATCGGTAAAATTGTTCAATCTCCTACAGGACCTTATGAATTTGTAAAGAAAGAAAAAATCAATTAACACTTGAAACCCTATTTTGAAGAACCAAAGTTGCATTTCTTCTCTCTTTACTTCGTCTTTTGTGACTTTTCTCAAATCTCATGATTGTAGATGTGATTTTGTAATGGGAATTGCTATTTATATTTTCTTCTAAAAGTCTTAAAATGTCTAGATTATGGAGAAATCTTAAAAAGTCTTGTACAATTTGAATACCTCGTGACTTTTTAAGACTTTAAAAAAGTTTTAATTAAATACCTTGAGACTTTTAAGGATTTTTAAAATGTCTTTAAAAGTCTCAGTTAAATACATCATGACTTTTAGGAAGTCTTTAATAGTTACAATTAAATACTTCAAGATTTTCAAAGTCTTAAAATGTCCTTAAAATTCTTAATTAAATACATCCTCCTTAATATGGATGGGTGAACGCCGTTGTATTTTGACACCAACAAACTCATTTTACCGAGTAGATAGTGTTCGTTGTTCGAGAATAGCTATTATAGGAGACTAGAAAAGTTCGTATTAAATTTGATAACTTCCAGAACATTCAAAATTTCATGACAGCCATTGTATTAAATAGTTTGTATTAAAAATCTTCTAGTTAATTGTTTTATACTCATTCCCTTTTTAAAATCAGAATGAATAATGATATTTATTTATCTAAATTGAATATCGGTATTTAGAGCTTGTTTGAAGCTCTTTATTTTGACAATTTATAAATGGAATTTATAATGAGTGAAAATTAGTGGTGGAGATTTAATTGAAGTTTGAAATGTGTGGTGATTGTTGAGTAGTTGTTAAATCAACAGTCAAATCATGGTAGGTGAATTTATAAATAGAAAAAATAAAGAGGTTCAAACAACTCCTTAGTTTATATGACAATTTCTTATTAAATATTAAATAAGTGAATGTCTTTATATATTTATGATTAACCATACATCACTCGATATAAAAAATATTAACTAAACTAGAAACCTAAAATGATACTTATATTGGCTCAAGTGAGTGGGAAATCCCTAGCCGGTCTGACCCCACCCTACTAGAGATTTAAAAAAAAAAAAAAAAGCCCCATCTTTGCTGGGTGATTTGGCATCGAAAAGACTAACAAGATTACACACAGCAATTAATGACAGAGCAAATGTTCTAAACGATCGCCACTTGCTATAATATGAAAATTTTCAATTTCACTATAACATTTTAATGTAAGTGGCCCAAGATTAATGGGGAGAGTCGTTATCTATATAAAGAATGTAATATACAAATATTAGTAAATTAATGACGGCGTAATTTTGTCAAATATCTAAGTTGCTTGTTAACACCATCGTTCTCAACAAGCTACTCGACACCTAAAAATTCAAAGAAGTCTATATATAAGAAAAAGAGAAGTGATTCCAGTATCTTTTCCCCGTCTAAAAAGATATTAGAATCTCTTATATATATATATTTTTTTAATTTTTAATTTAAATTGTAGTTGTAACCATCCACATTTCACATCTATCCAACCCACTTTTCATGTTTATCCAACAATTGTAGATATTTTATTTACTTTGTTTTTTCTCATATTTTCTATTCAATAATATTTTTTATTTTCCATGTGACTTTTAATATTCCCCCACATTATTCTTTATTGCCTACCCACTTTTCACATTTATCTAACATTGTAGATATTTTATTTACTTTGTTTTTCACATATTTTCTATTTAAGAATACTTTTTTATTTTCCACGTGAATTTTAATTTTCCCCCGTTATTTTTTCTTTCCTTCCCACGTATTTCTGCTACCCACAACTAAATTTAAATGTATTGTCCTACTACATACAAGCAGATTTAAATGTATTATGTGTTCGAATTTTTAACTTCCAAAACATTTCCTTTCTCGGCTCGTGCGTTTTCATTTATATATATGTCCGCATAAGTTGTAAATCCCCATCATTCGACTTTTAAATGCCAATTCAATTATATTATTTTTTTTATTTTTAAAATTTTTTAATTTGGTTAGTAGTGGTAACTACCCACTACTCCCCCAAAAAAACTACCCACTACTCATATTTATCCTATTGTTACAATAAATAATAATTATAGTCACAATATAATTACTCTATTAAATATTAATAATGATATATCTTTCTTGAACACGATAATTAAATGATATATGACATTTATAGCAACAAGAGATATATAGCAGCACCACTTAAAAGCATAATTCAAATTGCCCAATGAGAATAATATATTGATATAAGTTTAAAAAAATATAATAATAGTATAGGTTAAACCACCAAACTTTGTATATTATCCCTTTTTTTTCTTTTTTAGAACCAACAAGTTCCACTGTAGAAGTTTCAAGCTTTTGATCAAGATGGGATCAAGAAACAATTATAAAATGATATGTGTTTGAGTCATTTCTTTTCTTAAAGTTTTCTTGGCCGAAATCTCTTTAATGTTACAAAATGATACAATTTTTCTATACATTATTTTTTATTTTATTTTTGTAAGAAATATGTAACTCAAGATAATATATGAATAAGGACCGGTACAGTATTTTTTGAATCAGTTGGAGTCTTACACCTTACATCGTTGAGCACGATCTATACTTTTGTGTTCACAATAGGTTTGAATCAACATTAGAGAATTATTGTTCTTTTGTCTGGCACTGTAACTGATTAAGGTGGGAGAAATATGTAGAAATTTTTCATTTTATATGAAAATAAATATCTTTTTATATAATAAATAACAACTAATTCACTTTGTAAAATTATAAATGTAACACGGTTAATATAAAGATTTAGCGAATTCAGTATAAAGTCTACAAGAAATAAAATAGCGAAAATATGATTCACTTGAAATATACAAATTTGTTATATAGTACAAACACATTTAATCAATTAAAATTATTACATAACGATGAGATAACTATATCTAATTATTATAATTATTTATTATCCTATTATTATTTCTTTAATCACTCATTGTTTTTTGTGTATCGCACGAGAGATAGACTAATTATGAGAAAAAAAAATGTTATATACCCTTCTGAGATCCTATATTTGCACTTACAGAAAAAAAATTCTCAACAACCCCATTAGAAAAATAGAACTTTCTTTTAGGTAACCGTAAAAAAGAGTCGCTTTCCTTCAGGACAAAAAAAAAAAAAAAAGAGTCGTTGACCTGACCTTCATGATTTTTCACCTATAAAAATTAAATGGGCTCCACATGCGCCCACGTGTAACAGAAATATAACTGCCAACTTCTTCCCTTCGTAAAAATTGAACATAAACCACATTCTCACTGTTCCATTCCATTCCTCCACCATCACCTCCACCACCGTTGGCGACGGCGGAGAAATTTCAGAACCACCGCCCTCCGCCACTGCCAAGTTGGTTGTATTTCTTTTCTTTTCCTATTCTAAATCTGACATATATATATGGCAGAGGAAAACTCAGAGAGTGTTATGTATCTCCATGGGGACCTTGATCTTAAGATTATTGAAGCCCGTTGCTTGCCCAATATGGACCTGGTTTCCGAGCGCCTTCGGTGTTTCTTCTCCGCATTTGACTGCCTGAACCCTTTCGGCTCCACGCGCCGGAAAAATCACCATCATCACCGGAAGATAATCACCAGTGATCCGTACGTTACGGTGTGCTTGGCCGGAGCTCGGGTGGCCCGTACCCGGGTGCTATCTAACTCACAGAACCCGGTATGGGACGCGCATTTTAATATCCCGTTAGCTCATCCCGTGTCGGAGGTGGAATTCCAAGTAAAGGATAATGACATGTTTGGGGCCGATCTGATTGGCATCGCCACCGTTTCCGCCAAGAGGATTGCCGTCGGCGATCTCATTGATGAATGGGTCCCGATAATTGGGTCCAACGGGAAGCCTCCCAAACCCGATACGGCAATTAGATTGCAAATGACGTTCATTCCTTGCACGAACAATCCATTTTATTCGAAGGGAATTCAGGTGGATTACGGAATGAAGGAGAGCTATTTTCCATTGCGCCATGGGGGGAAGGTGACATTGTATCAGGACGCCCACGTCGTTGATGAGCAGCTGCCGGAGATAAAGTTGGACGACGGGAGTAATTTTGAGCACGAAAAGTGTTGGGAGGATATTTGCCACTCGATATTAGAAGCGCATCATGTGGTGTATGTAGTCGGGTGGTCGATATACCACAAGGTGAAGCTGGTGAGAGAGCCTACGAAGCCACTGCCGGCAGGCGGCTTTTTGAATTTGGGAGATCTGCTCAAGTACAAGTCTCAAGAAGGTGTGAGGGTATTGCTTTTGGTTTGGGATGATAAAACTTCCCACAGCAAGTTCTTTATTAACACGGTATGAATTAATCCAACATCTCATTTAAAAGAAATTAAGCTTTTAGCAGGAGAGAATAGCATTCTTAATCATCCTGAAGAACTCATTTCTTTAATAAAAAGCCTATCTTACACGTGATTTTCATAATTGAGCATTTGACCGGTCAAGCTTTTTCAGAAAAACAAGAAAAGACATGACTAAAGAGCATAGTTTAAGAGGAGATATTAAGGATGCCTTTATAGAAGATGGTCAGATGGAGGATGGGATCAACTCAATAAGAACGTAGTGTTAAATAAATCATTGTGCTATCATCATCCTTCGGACACTTAGCTGGGCAAGGATGTTTCCAGTTAAGGAATCAGAAAACAGGCACTCCTACTTCCATGTTATTGAGTAATTAGCATACAAGGTCCCTTTTTTAAAAAATATTTGAGATTTCCATTTTAATTTCTCCTAGAGTAAGGTGCCCATAAGGGAATATCATAGAAAAGAACTCAAGGGCCTGTCAAATTTTGATGATGTTGCTGTTAATTTATGTTGCTCTGATATGGTTATAGACAGGTTTCCAAAGTTCAGGATGTCATCTGCTGAAAGAGTTTTAGTTTTAGACATTGGTGCACGACAGGTTTTAAGAATATGTTGTACCATGCTAAGATAGGATATCGGTCACATAATGTTGGACTAACTTATGGCAGGCAAATGAAGAACCAAAGCAATATTTGGCTAATATATATATCTTTGTTATTTTCCTCTTGTAATCATATTTATCTATTTCATGATCACTTTTAGTGCAGACAGGAGTAATGCAAACACATGATGAAGAAACTAAGAAGTTTTTCAAGCACTCGTCTGTCAGTTGCGTGCTGGCACCTCGTTATGCAAGCAGTAAACTTAGCATTGTCAAGCAACAGGCATGCCTTGATAAATGTTTTAGTTTTCCTTTGCGTTATGCATTGTAACATGAGTACATATACATATAAGCTTAAAAAAAAATCATGTTCTTTGCTGCTCAGGTTGTTGGAACACTTTACACACACCACCAGAAATGTGTAATTGTGGACACCCAAGCCCAAGGAAATAACCGGAAGATTACTGCTTTCATAGGTGGTCTTGACCTCTGTGATGGTCGCTATGATACACCTGAACATCGATTATTTCACGATCTCAATACAGTCTTCGAGGATGATTTTCATAATCCGACATTCCCCGTAAGCAATCTCTCTTAGATGAAAACAAGTCCACATATATGCAAAATCCTATCTGGTGCTAATTCTTTTAGGATACCATGTGGTGCCTTTTGTTTTTCCATTTATATAGCTTTGTACACTTTTCTATAATAGCCAGGAACAAAGAGTCCAAGACAGCCATGGCATGATTTACACTGCAAAATTGAAGGACCAGCTGCCTATGATGTGCTCACAAACTTTGAGCAAAGATGGAGAAAAGCAACTAAATGGTCAGAGCTTGGGCGGCGCTTTAAAAGAATATCACGTTGGCATGATGACGCTTTGATAAAGATAGAACGCATTTCATGGATAGTGAGTCCTTCCTCAACTGTTCCGGATGATCATCCTTCATTATGGGTTACTGAGGAAGATGACCCTGAAAACTGGCATACTCAGGTTCATAAGAATATCTTGCTGAAACAATTTCTTCTTTAATCTTTAGGCAACTAAGACTGAGACTTGGTTTGTTATATTGATTCCAACAGGTTTTCCGATCAATAGATTCAGGTTCTTTGAAAGGATTTCCCAAAAACGTCCGGACGGCTGAGGCTCAGGTATGAACCTGACTTTGCCGGTGTCAATTTGCACCCACGTTTACTGCACATAGTGTTGGGCAGTTATTTTAACTTTTTTTTTTTTTTTCCCTTCTTCAATACTTTTTAATATAGTTCAACCCCTTATACTTCACAATCATCATAAACTTAGCTTATCTACATTGTGTGTGCACATTGTTCTATTAAGTAAAAAATTTGGAATTTTCCTCTGTTTCAGAACCTAGTCTGTGCCAAAAGCCTGGTGATTGATAAGAGCATTCAAACAGCTTATATTCAGGCCATAAGATCTGCCCAACACTTCATATACATTGAGAATCAGTATTTTCTCGGGTCGTCTTATGCTTGGCCCTCCTACAAACATGCAGGTTGCATTCTTTTTCCATCGAAATTTTAGTTTTACTTTGGAGAGTTTAGTTCAGAAGTTCCTGGACTCAATTCTTTGTTGTTCCTCAGGTGCCGATAATTTAATCCCGATGGAGCTGGCATTAAAGATTGCCAGTAAAATACGGGCAAAAGAGAGATTTGCAGTTTATATTGTTGTCCCCATGTGGCCTGAGGGTGTTCCCACTTCCGCTTCTGTACAAGAAATTCTGTATTGGCAGGTAAACTGGCAGGTTCTCATTCATTTTACTTGACTTCCATCTTACTCTTTATTTTTGCAGGGACAAACGATGCAAATGATGTACGAGATTATTTCTCGAGAACTCAAGTATTCTAACATCACGAATGCACGTCCAAGTGACTATCTAAATTTCTATTGTCTCGGTAATCGAGAAAAATGCCTTGGAGAAGGATCTACATATGGTATATCCTCCAGTGGCAATGTGGTAATGACTTTATTCTTGTTTCAGTAGGACAATCTATCTGCTGTAGAAAGATTTATATTATCTTTATTCCATAGGAAGTTCAATAATGTTTCAGTTGCATTCATCACTCATCAGTACTGTGAAATTAGTGCAAAATAACTTGAATCGAACTTCTGCCAGGCATCAGCTTCACAAAAATACAGGCGATTTATGATTTATGTACATGCCAAGGGAATGGTAGTCGATGATGACTATGTAATGATCGGTTCTGCAAATATCAACCAACGGTCTATGGCCGGTTCAAGAGATACAGAGATCGCCATGGGTGCTTATCAGCCCCATCAGACTTGGGCTAAAAAGAAGGAACGTCCACATGGACAGGTTAGCTTTGTTTGAAATTTCCTATGTTGTATAAATTTCGTTTTTATGGTAAATGGAAATGTCGAAAGATACATTAAACAGATTGATTTTGTGTTTGCAGATATATGGATACAGAATGTCACTTTGGGCAGAACACATGGGAAAACTTGACAATTGCTTCAGCGAGCCCGAAAGCTTGGCATGCGTGAAGCAAGTGAACCATATTGCTGAATCTAATTGGAAGAAATACGTAGCTGATGAATTCAGTCCATTACAAGGCCATCTTCTCAAATACCCAGTCGAGATAATGCTAATGGAAAGGTAAATCCCTTGCCCGGTTACGAGAGTTTCCCTGATGTTGGTGGTAAGGTGCTTGGAGCTCCAACCAATCTACCCGACGCTCTAACGACATAGCCTCCCTCATTGTTCAATGCCCGTGTTTTCGCATTAATATCATATATATACTTACAAATATTCTTAGTAGATCATATGGCGCCCCGGAAGGAGGGGGGTGGAGGTGGGAGGAAAAGAATCTGTTAGCTCAAGAAGTGTACTGAGTTATGAGAGAAGCTAATTCAACAAAGTTATTGCCATGTATGTAATGTAACATTAGGTAGTACGATTGTCTATATAGGTGTCTCTCGTTTCTCGATATGTATATTCATCGTCCAAACCAGAAATTCTGTATGATTCTTTGATGAGAACTAATAAAAGATTTTTTCAAGGGATCCTGTTATACTCTTTTGCTTGTGTATTGTTTTAACTATCTATTTAATCATCTGCTTTCGGAAGGAATCAAGAATTTCTTGGTAATCCTGCAAGTTGAGACTTTATTTGGGTTTGAATCCCACTCAGAGATCTATTAGAGATTAGAAAATCATTGACGAAACATCTCCTACTCAGAGATCCACTAGAGATCGGAAAATCGTTGAAGAAACATCTTTCTTTTTTTCCCTTCCAAGTGATTGGGAAACCTAAGTTCAAACACAATGTCTTATAATCACGGAAACAAAATAAAACCAATCAATAGTAATCATCTGTGTGTGTGTATATATATATATATATATATCTCTGAACAAGCAAAGTACTAACAAAAATTTCTCATTTAGAAATTTGTGATAAGTATCAACTAGTGGACATGTCTAAAAAGGCACATTCAACCCTCATATATATAGAGGTCAGGCTCAAAAAGCACGGTAAAAAATTAACTAAATATTGAATTAACCCTACAAAAGAAAATGAATAAAAAGTACTAACAAGTAGTAAATGAGCATAGTGTTTTAATAAGGGAATCTTTGTCTGACTGCAAAAATAAAGGCAAAGAGGGCTAGTGTTGGTAACATGTTCAGACAAGAATCTTTTTCTTCCTTATCAATACCAATGTAAGTTGCTCTTCATATTTATGATTCTCCCAACAATCCCATTTCTTTACATTTACTCTCTTCAACTAACTCCTACAAAATCAAATCAGGCTCAAGTAGAAATCACAAAGTGAAATAAATGTCCACCAAAAAGAAGAAATCAAATTAATTGCAAACAACAGAGGGAATGCAAAGGAATCAAGTGTATAGTATATTATTATTATATGGTGAAATGATGATATTTAATGTTGACTTGTTATATCAACATTAATAATAGTCGGTACTACTAATTACTATCATTTTCTTAATATAGGAGACACCTACAAGTATGGCCACTGTTTCGTACCAAATTTTAAAGATTATATAACATTTTTTTTAGCTATGATATGCATTAGATGAAAAAGATCCCAAAGACAGATGTTGGAACCAAATGGAAGCATAGATAAAAGAAGAAATGGAACCAAATGGAAGATGGTAGCCAAAGGAAAGGTAAAATGTAGTTAAGAAGAAAAAATCTATTGGTTTCCCATCATCAAATTTTTATGAAGACTCGATGATTAGTTTTCAGATTTTGAGTAATCTAATCACTATTAAGTCTGATAGAGCAACGTGAACCGCATTCATGGCTGGGTCACTCGTGAAGCGACTAGTCATGTCTGAATTATTAAGACACTCTTTAAACGTGGTCCACTCAATGTTCATTCCTTATGCTTCTCGGGTCTACCCCCGAGTTGCATAAAAATATTAGCCAAGACACAAGACTTGTTCAAGTCAAGTAGAGCTTTGAGTTCATCGCATTATGGTCTATATATACAACATGTTTTAGTAAGACTAGTAATTACAACTTAGAGGAGAGAATTCAAGAAGTTAGTTCTTGCACTAATGATTGAGGATCTTCAATACTAGTGACTTAAAGTATTTTTAGGCAATTGAAATTGCCCAAAATTAAGACAAGAAAATGACCATAATTATAAACTGATGAGTAACTAGTGGTGCAATGATTAAGTTCTCACGTTTCAAGCGAGAAGTCTCGGGTTCGAACCACAAATAGTCCTCTCTCTTGTATTAGGGGAAAAAAGAAAGAAAGAAAAGCTGATGAGTAACTATAGCTACTATGCCTAATATTACACTATGCCTATTATCAATGTAACTATAGCTACTATATGCATAATATATTGTCATGTAAAATATTACATTATGCCTATTATCAATGTAACTTGAAATTAATTCCTTTTTGTTTTGTTTCGATCTTTTTGACCTTTTGATGTCAATTTTCGGATATCTCCCTAACTAGTTTCCTTATAGTGACAATATATATGGCCATCCAAATCTAATAAATGCTCCCCCTTTATTTGGTATATCATAATTGTTATATTGCCCCACAAGCATTGCTAACTTCTTTCAATGAGACATGTTTCGTCAAGTCGAATTCATTTCTTTTCTTTGCAACTGCAAAAATGAAGTCTTTCGTGATGCTCTATTACTAGTCTGTTAATGTACCTAACTATATATCATATTTTTCCTTATAAATCATAGTTTTTTGACATTTTTCCTATTACATTTATGACACAAATCTTGAAAAGAAAATCTCTCTTGTCTAGAACTAAAAAAAAAAACAAGTGATAATTGCTTCATTTCAATTTATCATGCTTTTGTTTTATGGGAAAAAAAATGTTGCAAACAATTCCATCCCCTCCCCCGGGGATTTAAAATCATCGTTCCAATTACAGTTTATATTCCAAGATCCACCATACCCCAAAAGAAAAAAGGGGCAAAGAAATCGAAACTCTATAGTGGATTGTTTTTCTTGTAACAATGCAAAAATAAAGGAGAATATTGCAAAAAATGATAGATTATATATTTTTTCCTTCACTTTGAAAAAGCCAAAAAAATAGAGTAAAAGGAAAGAAGTATACAAACCTTGAGTTGAGACTGAAGTACATTGTAGCTAGCCCTCCGAGAGATATCAAATACAAAATCAGTTTACACATGAAAAAGCACACTAAGATATTGGCGCGGCTCAATCAGAATCTCCAAAAACGAACTTTACTGATATCGACTTCTCAAGATTCAATACCGTAGATATATATGACTTCTGAGTGAGCCAAGCCAACATCATAGTGACTATTTCAACCTGTATATGCTTAAAAAAAAACGGAACCTCGATATCGTGCCTTTTAATTTCTATGGCAAGAGGTGTTTGTGAAGGAGGGAGGGGAGAGGGGAATGAAGAAATATAGAAAATAATTGGATCCCTTTAGAAGAAAAATTTGGTGGTGCATTTAAAACCCTCGACTACCCAACACGAGAAAAGCAGGACCAGCCCCATTTATTATGCAACAAACCAGCACCCCGACTTAACGTATGTATATCGCATATGTATGTGTGTATACCTTCAGGAGGTGCTGTCATAGCACCTCGTGTCCCATGTGAGTGTATGCCGCTTGTCATGTGAACTTTAAGTAAAATATTAAGCCAACTTCATGGGCTGATCTACGGAAATTTTTATAAATAACTCGCGTTCAGTGAAATTCAGGGGTAAGACCTAGTGGGGCCACCTCAATCCCGACTAGCTCTGTTTTCAAGAAAATAAAAAATTTTTAGTGTTTCAGCTATAGGTTATTACTAGTAAAATTGTTAAATGTGCTCCTAACTAGCTTGTTGATAAGAGATCTTTTTTAATTAAGAGATTCCCGCAGGTATATGCTCTCTCTCCAGTGAAAATGAAAATGGAAATGGAAACGTATGCATAGTGAATTAATACAAAGGAATCATCCCCATAACTACAACCCCCCCCCTTCTCTCTTTCTCTTTCTCAAAGAAGAGTGATGACAGGATATTAATTCCCATAAGCGGAATCTCATCTGAAGAATGCAGTCTCTTTTGTCCATGGCTTACCATTCAATTCAATTACCGCTTTTCCTCAACGCACCCTTTCATTAATGCAATCCCATTTTCTCTTGTCTCTACTCTACCCAATTAAATATATAAATAATAATAATAATAATCTATATATTAATAATAAAAGAAGTTTATCTAGTATGGTTTTTCCCGCCAATGGTCGGGCTTTATAAGGATTCTGATAATATCAATAATGACGTCATCTGTGAAATTATATTTTTTATTATTTTCCTGAATTATCTTCTTTACTGCATCTTCCTTATCTTTTCTTTTTCGAAATTTGTACTCATCTAATCCGTCTTCTAATTTCTATAGTTATTAAAAGTAAAATATTTATATTTTAATTATAAATAGTTAGAAATACAATAAGAATAAAACTTTCTTCCTAATAACCAAAAAAAAAATTTCCAAGTTTAGTATTATACTGGGAAACTGCTGGGGACGTCATCTTTCTTTTTTGCCGTAAATTTCTTTAATTTCTATTGTTATGCCTGTGCAACACACGGGTGAAAATCTAGTAATAATAATAATTAAGAATTTATTTCAAAAATAAGAAGGTCCTTGTGTTGCCGTATACATTTTGTCAATGAATATATAGATATCAATTAAACTAAACTAATTAAAAATATGTTTCCAATTAAAATAAATAGTATTATTAAATAGGTGACTAGTCTTACAATATTATTTGTTAAATACTAATTAAAATCATTGATATGCCAAATCAGCATTAGAAGTGATGTGACATGAAGAAAGAAGACGCTTGCTTCGCCCCAAAGGCAAGGTCCGGTCCGAAGGCTGCATCGATTGGGGAAGTACATATAAGCGACTAATTACTCACTGGTTGATCATCTTGCCTCTCTTTTCCTTGTCAATCATTAAAAATTAGCCCATTAATTAATCATATGAAAGTTATGATAATCTCAAGGGAGTTAATACCTCTATGAATATTTAGGTTGTGATTAAGCGTCTCCAATACAAAGTTAAGGTGAAATGTCTTGGCTCAAAGTCCAATACAAAGTTAAGGTGGAATGTCTTAACTCAAAGTTCAACATGAGAGAGATACACACAAAAAAATTAGTAAGTCATATATGTTTCCTATTTTTTTTTGAATCACTTTAATCTCCTTTACCCTATTTTTCTACACTTTTTCTTCATCGTGTAAAGTGCAATGTCATATATCTACATTGTTCTTCACATTTTCTACTATTATTTTATTATTATTTTGAATTTGTCTCTATCTCTCTATTCTTTTTTGAATTTCCCTCTATTTTTCTTCACTTTTCTCTTTTTTTCCACTCAATTTCTCTCTCTTTTTCTCTCTCTATATCTCTTATCACTTAAGATATTCCACTTTGACTCTACATTGGAAATGCTAAGGTAAATGGTAGTGTTAAAAGCTCTTCACAATTACATTGCTTTAACTATATGATGAAAAGATCTTCCCTAGCCTACGCCTACCTGTTTAGAATTTGTTTTAGGGAGTTTTACATAGATTTTGATATTTGAAAGTTGATTTTTTAAAAGAATGTGTTGTGGAATGAAAAGAAAAATTATCTAGAAGTGCAAAAATTTATTTTTTATACAGAATATAATTGGTCAAAATTTTTTTAATACCCATATAGTTGGTATTAAAGTATAGTTTGCCCCCCCCCCACCCCACAAAAAAAAATAAAATAAAATAAAAGCGAATTTTGACTTGTAGATTAACACAAACAGCTAGGGTAGGGTAGCACGGCTCGAGCCAATTGATCGTGTGAAGAATACAATTTTTTCTTTCTTTTTCATATATTGCCACTTGTGATCCTAATCCACGAGCGAAACTCAGTTTCTTCACTCATAGCCCAACTAGAATAAGATTTAAAGAATAATGAGAGACATTTTAATCCGAACTTTTCTTTAGTCTAATGTGATGTGCTAAATATGTTCTAATAAGGGTATAATATGATATAATTTTGGATAAAGCTACCTGTACATAACATGATATAAAACGGAGGATGCATGATGAAAGTATAAATGTGATGTCAAATGAGTTAAAAACATTGTGATGTGAAGAAAAAAAATATGAGTTTTAATCAAAATTGAGAAAAATATAATTTCGTCTCGTCGTTTTATTCCAAAACCAACGGCTAGGGGTGTACCGAATGACCCTTTTTCCCCCCAAAAAAGGGCCCCACCCCAACCCAACCCAACCCAACCCAACCCACTCCACTCCAAAAAAAGCCCTGTGAATTATTTTTTAAAAGATAAATTATATATGCGGCCCGTAGCTTAGCTTATAAAAAGTTTAAGCCAAGTTGGCTCGTGGCCTGTATTAGACGGGCTAAAACTCGTGCTGAGCATCAAAATTGAGGAAGGCTCGAGCCGAGCCGGCCTAACGAGCTCATTTGGCTCATGTAGGCCGGCTCGTATTTATGGGCTTAACAAACTTTATAGAAGAAAAATGACTTTTTATATTATATATTTTAATATTTTCTTAACAAAAAAGGTTAACAAGTCAGGCTAAACTCACTCCGAACCGAGCTAAATTTTTTTTGGGTGAGCCCAGACCGAGCCGAGGTATTAGGTCGTGAGCCGGCTCGGCTCAATTCGTTTACATCCCTAACCATGGGCCTCCAACATTCGAGCCATTTTTTATGTTTTATATTTTTAGCTTTTTTGCCTTCAAACGTAAAAATTTATTGTGATTTGTTTGATATGGAATTTGATACGTTTTAAATTGGAGATAATGACCATTGACGTTATCTAATTTCACAATCAACTTTTTTATCAACTGAGTGCACTAAAAATGATTCAATCCCATACATATGGCACTGTAACAAGTTATAGTAAATTGTGTTAGTCAATACCTGAGAATGTGTAGTCTCAACGCGTTCAAAAAATATTTCAATTGACCAAACCTTGTAGTTGAGACTTGATGTTGAGTGTTTTTGAGTTCCCTAGCTAGTCACTTGACGATTGTTTCTCACGTCAAAAGAATTTTCGTCGATAACGCACACCCTCCTTCACTTGAAAATCTTGGCCCACCACTAATTTGATAGAATATAATGCAAAAGGAACATGTGGCACTAGGGGAGTCAAATATTGATTTTTTATTAGACTACATTATAAAGTAGTTCCATAAAAAATAAAAAAAAAAACAAACAAACAAAAACCAAAACTCCAGAAATTGGTCTAAGATAATTTTCATTCCACATCATGTGTATCTTGCGTGAAATATTGTGTTAACTATTGTCGGAAAATAGTATGATCCAATAATTTAAAGAAAGAAGGAGAATGGAAAAGAAAACAAAAATTGAACCATCTTCAGTGAAAGAAGAATAGAAGATCAAGGGTTGAACTAAAGAGACGGGCACAAATATCCTACAGCTACTTATATACTCTGTAAAGATCATTTTTTTTTTTTTTTTGTTAATAATAAAAGGTGAGGGATCTTCCTCTCATATTTAAGAAAAAAAGTTAAGGGACCTTGGTGGCACGTTTTTTAAAAGACGAGGTAGCAATTATTGCAGAAAATTATGAAAAAGACGGGGAAGCAGAATGGATAGCAATACCGTCTCCCAACGGTTGAAAATGAAACACATTTGTTTGATGTAAAAGGAGCAAAGCCAGAAGCTACGTCTCCCTTGTTCCCATGGCAACCCCCGCCGTGAAAGTGTACGGACCACCAGTCTCCGGTGCCGTGAGAAGGGTTCTGGCTTGCCTTCTCGAGAAAGATGTTCAGTTTCAACTCATTCCCATCAATTTTGTCAGAGGTGAACAAAAGAAACCTGATTACCTCAAACTTCAGGTTAAATTATTTCTGAACTTACCCAATAAATGGTGCATTTCAGATGGGTTTTTTCATTTGCTTGATGTTTTGTTTGATTTATGAACAGCCATTTGGACAAGTACCCGTTTTTCAAGATGACAGAATCACTCTCTTTGGTATTTTCTACTTCCTCATATGCTATTTATTGCTTATATTTCAGAATGTAGGGAATTTATCAGTTTTATTTCGAAAAGAAAATGGTTTCTACTCGTTTCCTAGACGAGAACTTAATTAAGCAGTTTCTTATGATCAAAATCGTGCTACATTTTTGCCTCCGACTCCCAAATTTCGACCGTACAACTTTTATCTTGAAGGGAAAGGTGCCTCAAGCCAGGGACAAATGGTTTCGCTTCACAAAATCCATTAAGCTAATCATATTGTTCTGAAATTGAAAACTTGAATTTACAAGATGATCAAGTTTCCTTGGACATCAGTTATTGAATTTGGATATTCATTTTTTCCTCTGTAACATGTTTGTTAAAAACCAGAATCCAGAGCCATATCTAGATATGTTTGCGATAAGTATGCTAATCAAGGGAACAAAGGACTTTTCGGGACAAACCCTTTAGAGAAGGCATCAATTGATCAATGGTTAGAAGTGGAGGGCCAAAACTTCAACCCACCAGTTTCAGTTCTTGTGTTTCAACTACTTCTTGCACCGCGGATGAAGATCAAGCAAGACAAGGATTTGATCAAGCAAAACGAAGAGAAGCTTGAGAAAGTGCTCGATGTGTATGAGAGCAAGCTTGGAGAGAGTCGATATTTGGCTGGTGATGAATTCACAATGGCCGATCTTTCTCACCTGCCCATGACACAGTACTTGGTGAACGGATGTGATAGAGCAGAACTTTTTACTTCAAGGAAGAATGTCGGTAGGTGGTGGGATGAGATTTGTAGCCGAGAAACCTGGAAGAAGGTGATCGAGATGCCAAATTCACCTCCTCCACGGAGTGCTTAAGAGTTTGATTTCTTATTGAGGCTCTTTTATCTACTAGTCTATCTATATCATTGATCATTCTTAACTAATAGCTCTGCTTCTTGTTCCTTTGTACTCCTGTAACTGTTATGCCTGGAAAATTTCTCTGATTGAAAATTTACAGTAGTCTACTTGTCTTCTCAGTAACTATATATGGCATTTTCGATCTTTGTCCAGAAAGTTGAACTTTAATTAACAATTCACAACGACCCATAGATATTTGAAAAAAACAAGACTTTTGACTGTTGGGAAAAAACATCATCTGCTTCAGACCAATTATCAACCCACACATGAGTTCAAGAGTCCTAAAAATGCGGCCCAAGAACCCATGCGAAAATTTTTCATTGGGCTGGAGTCGGATTATTTGAATTTTTTCTGACTTGTGAACACTTTCCTACCGGGGCCATAGGTTAGGTGATGGCCTTGGTCGCCTAGCGCAGGGCCAGCCCTGCCTTAATGGCACTTCTTAAAGAGGTTCGGTACATCAAATTAAATACATTTATTTATTCAACAAAATTATTAAAAAGTCATACGGGAAACAGAAAGAATAGCAAGACCGTTCACCAACGGTTGAAAAAAACCACGTTAAAATCAATAAGCCAAAAGAAGCAGGAAGCAAAGAAATCCCACTTACTTTTCTCCACTGTTCCCATGGGAACCTCCGCGGTGACAGTGTACGGACCACCAGTTTCCGCTGCCGTGAGAAGGGTTCTCGCTTGCCTCCTCGAGAAAGATATTCATTTTCAACTCATACCCATCAATTTGGACAGAGGCGAACAAAAGAAACCTGATTACCTCAAACTTCAGGTTAAATTACCTTATGAGTTTACCCAGTACATTTTGGTGCATTGCAGATGGATTTAATTTATGGGGTTTTTTTTTTTTTTAATTTTCTTGATATTTTGTTAATTCCATTTGTGAACAGCCATTTGGACAAGTACCAGTTTACCAAGATGAGAGCATCAGTCTCTTTGGTAATTTCTACTTCCTTATAGTGCTTTTCATATGCCATTTATTTGCTAAGATTTAATAATGTAGGAAGCAGGAAATTATTATACCAAAGATTGGATGTTGTGGCAATCCCATTCTTGTCTTTGTAACTTCTCTTTTCTGAACTTCATTAATATTTTAAAGTTGAAACAGCAAATGGAGTGATGAAAAATTTGAAGAAATTGAAAGTGAGAGCCCGTAGTCAATTTATTTCGTCTAATCTAGTTATGTAGGACATCATTTGTTGAATTTTGGATCTTTTTGTTTATTGTTCTTCATGTCAAATTGCTAAAAATCAGAATCAAGAGCCATATCTAGATACATCTGCGATAAGTACGCGAATCAAGGAAACAAAGGACTATATGGGACAAACCCTTTAGAGAAGGCATCAATTGATCAATGGTTAGAAGTGGAAGGCCAAAACTTCTATCCACCAGCTGCAGTTCTTGTGTTTCAACTAGTTTTTGCACCGCGGATGAACATCAAGCCAGATGACGATTTGATAAGGCAAAGTGAAGAAAAGCTTGAGAAAGTGCTCGATGTGTATGAGAACAAGCTTGGAGAGAGTCGATATTTGGCTGGTGATGAGTTCACATTGGCCGATCTTTCTCACCTGCCTATGGGACAATATTTGGTGAATGCATGTGATAGAGCACAACTCTTTACTTCGAGGAAGAATGTTGGGAGGTGGTGGGACGAGATTTCTAGCCGAGAAAGCTGGAAGAAGGTGGTCGAGGATGCACAAATCACCTCCTCCACGGACTGCTTAAAGAGTTTGATTTTTCTCTAAGACTCTGTTTTATCTAACTAATATTACTGTTTTATCAGATGTGTGTATTGTGTGATTGGAAAAAGTAATCCAAGTAGAAAATGGTGAATTTATCTTATTTTATAAAAACTTCTCTAAAAATAACATGATCCTTGAGGATTGGTCTTTAAAATTGTCAAATTAGTCTACGCCTCAAGAACTATAAATGGTATTTTGAATTTTTGTGAAGAGTCTAGGTAGGGCCAATGGTTGAAAATGATCCGGGTAGTTCTAGAGTCATTTTAAAACGATAGTACGATACCAATAGTCCTTCAAAATTCTAAAATTGTGTGGAAACATACGTAAATTAAAATGGGATTATAACTTTAGAGTCTTTAAAATAAATAATTCGTCAAGAATGAAGTATTGAATATACACAAAAATGTTCTACTCTCCTCCTGTCACAATAATAATAAATCGATAAAAACAAGGACATCTCTCCTCTGTCACATACTCCGCCCTCATCGTTATGTGCAATGTACTATTCGGCTCGTAAGAGAAAATTTTTCCAAAACTACATGAAAATTTCATTTCTAACGTGTATAAACCAAATGTTAAGCCAAGAATTATATATATATATATATATAATTTAATGGCATTTGAGTGGCTGTCTCACACACCCTTCAGTCCTTCACCTTCATATCGGGGTTCAATTAGCATCCTATACAATTCTATGTAACAATAAAAAATGTTAAATTTTAGAAAGGCAAGTGCAATTTTCCCCCTTTACTAAAATGTTTCTTAAGACTCAAAAGCAATGATCTAACAATCTTAAGTTGTGGAAAAATATCAAGGTCAGGTATTAAGCTCATATTTACAAACCATTTATATTAGAATAACGTAATTTTAGCAACACAATTAAATTTTAGCCAAAATAATACCTATCGAATATCTAACCAATTAGACACACTTGACAAATTGATATTGAGAACTTAAAAATTGAATATATGAAAGTTAAGAATAAAGCCCAAAAAAAAAAAAGAATGGGGATGAAATTGGGTCAAACTTTAAAGGTTAGGGACGTATAGTGAAATCACCCAAATTTTATTCATATTTTGCCCCATGCATGGTATACTGTTTTAATGAAAAATTTTACGAAAGGGACAAAACGCATGAATTGATAAAAGATTAGGAACAAAGTAGAGGAAAAATAAAGAATGTGGATAAATTAGTTCGAAGTTGAAAGATTGAGGACAAAAGAGGGAAAAATAAAGAATAAGGACAAAATTGGATCAAGACTGAAAGTTTGGGGGGAGGTGAAAATTAACCACCCCCCCCAACACAAAAAGAAAAACAACACCCCCGGCGGGGGGCCAAAAATGGGTTTCTTCAATCGTCTGTTCTCCCGTTGTCGGAACAAACCATAGATCACAGACGGAAGCTCTTTTCTCGCGGCCCTAAATTTTTTCCCGTATAGTTCTTCTCAATTCGCTTGGCAGCCGGCTGTCTTTAGTTTGCAGACTTGCAGTGTAGGAGCCTCGCGTTTCCTTGGTTGCAGACTGCTTCGCCTTGCGTTTTATATCATTTATAAGGTACTTTTTATACACTCTAATCCCTCTATGTTTCAATTTTCAGCTTCAGATTATGGGTAATCCAGAGCATACATTATTTATGGTTTATTGCAATCCTTTTGTTGGTTTTTGACTTGCTTCAGCTTCTGTTAACATCAATTGGTGTCTTGTTTTGACTATTGGCTCGTTTTTGGAAGGTAGAAAATTAGCATTTGAGGTGATTCGTGATGGGTGAGTTCTGTGTAATTCACATTGATTTGAACACTGACTGTGGGGGAATATGTATAAATGTTCATTATAATATGATTATCACTTGCGATTTGTAAAGTGAATTCAGAATTGAATGGAATACACTGTGGGCGAATTCTGACATTGAATTGAATATAGATTGTGGGTAGAGTTTGCTGTAATTTGATCTTTTTGCTCATTGAATCGAATACATTTACAATTTGTAAAGTGAAGTCAGGAGATGTTATAATAACATGATATTTAAGTAATTAATCCGGGACATTGTTATCCATTAACAAAGAATTGTTGAAAAATTAGGCTCTGAACATTTAATTAGTATTGTTGCCTCTAAAACTGCAAGGTGTATACGCAACTTTTCTGGGACATTGTATGCCTACTTATTTAATTATAATGTAGTAATCTTTTGAAACATGTTTTGCATTTTTTGTTTCATTACAATATCAGTCTATGGTATAGTAATTTGTATTGGTATCTTTGTATTTAGTTCATGCTAATTATCAGTACCATGCTAGCAGGGCCCTTTTTCTGTACAGTGCCTCAAGCTCCCCAAACCACATACCAGTCTATATGGATGCACCCTCGGATGATACACTGATGGCGGAGGAGGCCTCCACGACTGCAACCGTGAATAGCGGACCAGAGTATAACAGCAGCATCATGAAGAAGGCTAGATTGCAATCCATGCTTTTGGCGCTTCTCAATGATCCCATACTTTTGGATGTACCAAAGAAACCTACACTGTCGGACGTTGATACTCTCATCAACGTGGAACTCGGCAGCGCCATGCGTATATCTATCTTGAAACTGGATGGCACTTCAATCGGTACTCAAAATTTGCATTTTCACTAACAGTTTGGAGCATATGTAGGAAGTGAATGTTGGTTTTGAATTTTGTTCCTTTTTCTTCTTTTATTTTTTATTTTTTATTTGAAGATATGGCGGTGATGAATTCTGCAACTGTGAAGGATTTGAAATTAGCAATCAAGAAAAAGGTGAACGATATAGAGGAGACAAGGATGGGCCATCGTCAGATTTCTTGGTGCGTAACAACCATCACTCACCTTTAAAACCAGCTTGTAAGAGCTAAATTCGCAAGGAAGGCCTTCCACGAACTACGTCAAATACAGTTACTGAATTATGATAGTTGCAGTGTTTGTTGTGACAAATGTGTCTGCTTTATTCCACAGTAAAGATTTTCTTTTTCATCTTGATTTCGGATTTAGAAACATTCAAGTCTGATCTCTCCTGCTGAAACCAGAACTTGTTTCCTTGTGTGAATCCATCCGATTTGATCAACCATTAACTGGTGATCCTAATTTCATCGGATTTGGTCTAGGAGAGACTAGTAGAGGAATTCAAGAGTTTCCTATGTGTTTTTGTAAGTCATGAAGAAAAATGAAGGAAACAGTTCCCTATGTGCGTTTGTGAATTTTGGTTGCTAGGGATCTAATTAATTTTGATCGGCTCTGGCAATAAACTAAAACATGAGACCAAAACCCATTTTAGTGTAGCCGACTTCAAATTTATAGTGGGGAGGGGGTGGGGGTGGGGGTGGGGGGGGTCTAAGTTTGTTAATGCATTTGTTTGCTGGGAACCGCTATATCCATATGACCTTATATACAATCTTTTGGCTTGCAGGAAGCATGTATGGGCTAACTTTTGCCTTTCATACCACAATGAGAAGCTACTCGATGACAATTCAGCTCTTCAAAGTTATGGTATTCGGAACAACTCGCAGGTAGTTAGCTCTATGCTTTCAGAAACGGCACCTTATATGAATGAGTATTCTGTCTTCACTGTTATTATAAACGTTGTTCATCCAATAGATGCCACTGCATTTTAGAAGTTGTATTCAAACTAATAGAGTCTTGCAGTGATCTTCTCTAAGTGAATTATTGTGCAGATCACTAAGTAAATTATTATGCATCACTGGTTGTGCACTATTCAACTCTGTGGTCTTCAGCATATAGTGTAGTTTTGTGGTAAAAAGCTATAGTTTGTTTATTGGCTTTGTGACCCCCAACCTCCCATTTATAGGAACATAATTATATCCAGAGTATACTAATTTTCGATTTGCTTTTATATCCAAATAAATAAGAAATGAATGGATGAATACAGAAGAGAGAAAATCTAAGAATGGCGCTTGCAAACCTAGAATAGAGCTTGTGTATTAATTACATATTTGGTGTCTCCACAAAAATAGAGATTTCGAGGAGCTTGTTGAACTGGCTGAGGCCTCCTCAAGATGCGTGCTTGAGATTGTTATGATCCTACTGCTCATTCAACTCATTTTACCCCCTTGCAGTAGAAGTTTCTCCGTAACATTATCTGTGTAGATTTCGTACTTCATGGTTTGGCAAGTAACTTTTGACTATTTTTGCAGGTGCATTTTATACCTTATGTTGTTTCCAGGACCTTGCAACGGCATTCTAGGAGGAAAAAGCACCGCTTCTTTCATGGTTTAAACAAGAAGGCTTGAGCAAGAATTCCTGTTTCTGGTTGATGGGTGCTTTTATTGTAACGAGTAATTAAAACGTGCATTGCATGTTTTATGATAACATATAATGTAATATAAAAAAACTTAGTATAATAAAATAATTAATTTGGGCCATTTGGTTTCTATGCTTGTTCATAATATTTAAATATATTTAAATTTATAGTATGATTATTGCATGTAATAAAAATGTTTATAATCTTTTTAAAAAATAAAAAAATAAAAAGGTTTACAATCATTTATGATTTCTTATAAAGTATTATTTAAACAATACACTTATAAAATATTACTTTGAAGAGAAGATCGATGCTTGCTTTGTATTTATTATTGTGGTTTTATCATGAAATTGAATTAGAATTGACCACAATAAATACTAAATATTAATCATTGAATGGAAATTAAATAATAGACTAATTGAAATTAAGGAATTAAACACGTAAGAAGTAAAAATAGAAATTGATATTTAAAAAAAAAATTTCAAATAGGAGTTACAATTTATTACACTAGTTGTTTTAAGAGAGGTTTGTGATACTGTCAAAAAAAAAAAAAAGATGGTTTTGGGATAAGAATTGCAATTGTAATTTCAATTTCAAAACTTTTTATTAAAATAATTGTTAAAATTAAAATTAAAATTAATCACAATAAATACTACACTAATGATTAATCTTGAAATTGAATTGAAGTTAAACACAATAAAGTGATAAACACTAAAAATTAATCTTGATATTGGAATTGAATAATAGTACACTAAAAATTAAATAATTATTTGTGTTCATGCCTAATATTTTTTTTTATTGTTTTGAATCATATATATTAAGTTTCACATCATATATAAAAATATATATATTTTTTTTTCCAGAGTTTCACATTATATTAGCTTCTTCATAAGTTTTTAAAGCATGTATAATAACTAAAAGTATTAGCTTGTAAGATAACATATGTTAGCTTAATTAATTAATTTGCATTTAATATTATAATTAATCGATTGTTATAATAAATGAGGAATAATAAGAAGTAATTAAGGGCAAATTGGGAATTAAAATAAAAAGTAAGGATAAAGGTGGAATCTAAGTATTTTACAAGGATTCCACTTTTTATATATTAGTGTTAGTGATTATGGAACATATTCAAAGGCTAGATAATTTGATGTCTGCATTATTGTCCTTGATCCCCAAATTGGAAACGGTAGTAGAAATGGTTATTTATATTCAAAGAAGCGTGCTTAAAAATTCACCAAGTCGCTTTTAAGAATATTTTCTGTATTTATTTACCTTTTTATGTTTTTAGAGTGTTCATATTAAACATAATTTTTGAAAAGTACACATTTAAATGTTTGATAGATAATTCATTCCTTTCAGATAATAATATCATTGGTACTATATATCATATCTTCTTCCCAATTGGTGAACTGTATTTATTTTAACAGTTATTCCCAGCATAGTGCGTCTAAACTTTATCCATTTTAACAGTTGTATTGCTGAGTATTAAAATTAAAATGATATGAATGAATGAAATTGAAGGATCAGTGACAAAAATGGTGAAGGGCAGTGGTCATGCAATTAAACCGAAAGCGGTACTCTTTGTCCTCTATTGATTTATTACATTACATTACATTACATATCCTTTGTTGTCACTATCTGCTATATATTAATACTTTCTTTAAATTTTTTTTGTTCCTTCATGAAACCATACTATAGTATTACATCAGAGACCTGTTTCTAATTAAATTATTGTGTCATTCTTTTGATGTTTCAAACCTTTTTTTCCTTACTTCCTCTATTTCTTCCTCAAATATTTACACCTTATTCTGAAAAAAATTAAAAAATAAAAGTCAATTTTAACCATATATTTTATTTTACTTTTAACCCATAACATTTGACTTTTCAAGTCAATCTCAACCACAAATTCTTCCATAAAAAACCATTGATTCCCAAAATAATCTCAAAAGAACAAGCCATTAGCCTTTTCTGCCACCATTGCCAATACCACGATTGGAGTTAAGAGTGATAAGCAAGTAATACTAATCGATCAATAGAAACTTGGAGCTACAACAAGGTTGGTACATATGTAACAATAAGTAAATATAAATCCCTTCACAAGTCTTAACAATTACCGATTACAGAACTGTGCATATAACCTTCCTCTATTCTATATGCAATTCCATGATTTTTGAAGAAGAAAAAGAAGAGATTATTAGGAACACATTCAAAGAAAAAATTATCTTTAGACAAAATGAAATTACATGACATGAATCATGCTAACTAAGAGGTTAGAATGACTTCTGATCTCCTCCATCTTGTCTTGACTAGCATACTCACATTGTCATCAATGTCATCGAGTTAATGCACAGCGTACATCTTTTGCCAAATAAAACCAACGTATCTAGGTGACTCGGTTTATCTCTATTGCGCCGAAAAGGAAGATGCCCGGAATATACTCTTTTGGTCATGCTATTCAATCAATCAAGACTAAAAATGGCCAACAGTCGACCCCTCCCCCCCCCCAACCACCACCACAGCAATTGCACGCACGTGCACACACACCAAGACACGTATAAACAACAGAGGTATGTAAGGGTCAAACTAGGAAATAGCTCAAGGCTGAACCCTATTCAATGCCTTGGATCTCCCAACGCTCCCTCCAACAGTATCCACATTACTCATTATAAAATCATGCCTGAAGACTCCTTCAAAAGCACGCAGAGAACTGAGAACCTCCATCAAAACTGAACCCATTTCGCAATGGCTTTCAATACACAATCTTCAATTCTCTTTCAATCTGAACAGCGAAAACTCATTCAGGAACTTGAAATCTTCAAGATTCAAGGCAGGGATAAGCAAGGTCATGTCATACTTCGCATCATCGGGAACCTTTTCCCTGGTAATTGAATGCAAGGTTATTCTAGTGTAAACAGTTGCATGTTTTTCCTGTCAAGTGCATAATTCGACTAAAAATGAAAATACGGATATCATAGTTGGCAGTTTTAAATCAATTTGATAATATAATAAGAAAAGTTAATCTATTTCTTCTTACCATACTATAATCTCTTCATTTATCTTGTGAATAAAAATATAATCACAATCCTCCTTAAGTGTCATTTTACAAACCATCACTAGAAACACAAGAATGGTTCCTATCAACACAATTATTTTGCACTACTTACCTCTCAATTTTCACAGTCTCCTAGAACAAGTTAATGACTCTGCTTATTGCTAACATTTTTCTTTGTTATCGGCTCATTTCAACAAATATCAGCCAGGACTGTGAGTGTGGAGGACAGTGAAAAAACACTTGGAAGATAAATTTTTTCCCAATTTAGGTGAGAGGCCATTTTCCGTGGTTTATGTGCACACAGGGGTTAATAGGAGAAGTGAGAATTCACCTGGAATATCAGCTCTAAGACCTATTCATGTGGCCATTCCATTCAACGTCAGAGAAAATTTGAAGACAGTTTACTTCCTGCACCCCGGCTTTTGTACTAGACTCTTCCTCATCATCTTTGGCCGTCTCCTCTTCCCTGGATGGTAATTTGCAGTTGAGCACTCTTTTACATCTCATGCATTTAAGCCTCTTTCATTACAAAAATAATCCATCAAAGCCTATGGAAATTGGAAAATGCTATTAATACTACAAAATTGTAGAGCAACTTGTACAAACACACGTGTGGCTCCTATGATAACTACTGATCGAAGTGATATGATGTGCACATTAACAGGATCGTGGCAAGTGTGCCATTTTGTATAAGTTGTTGTATAAATCTCCACTTCTTGAAAAGGAATAAAAAATATTAAGAATTACCTAAGGAATGATGTATAGGTACATCTTTATCAAATTGAAAAACAAATACGATAACACAATAAAGAGGAATAAAAATTACCATCAGTAATTTCTAAAACCCGAAAAATGCTAATTAAAAATAAGCCGACATATTCCATTGCTAATTTTAAACTAGCAGATATATTTATAAAATAGCTACAGAATTATTCATTTACTTCCATTTATTCAAAAGGCTACCAGATTTGAAAGGGTTTATTAGACTAAGGATCTAGTTACTGATGCTGGATTTAATCTTTATCGCTTGTCAGGTTTTATTAGAAGCTAAGGTACATTGACAGATTGGAGTTTCTGTGGTACAAGGTAAGCAGGAAAGAAATTGAGAACCCAGAATTTGTGTATGAACATGATGAGGAGCTCAAGTTCCGTGGCTTCATGGACTATGCATTGGAGGGTGATTACCCAAGAGTATATGGAGCTCCAAATCTTAGCAGCATGGTATTAACATACTCCATGAGGCGTATTGCTTAAGTGTAGTAAGTGATTGTCCTTATCGGGCTGCCCTGGCCCTCGAGACCAAAGTTCTCTCAATTGGGATTCGTTTATCCTCTTGTATATGAATTATGTAAAAAACAGAATAAGATGCAAGGTACTATTCACATATCAGTACTTCCAGAATGATAAGGTTTTCTTCACATTGCTACTGATCTCTAAATTGCCTAGATCCACTCAACTGGATAATCTTTTATCTTTCATCATTAAATCCGAATCATTCCCCAAATGAAACTATTACCAATGATCTGAGAAGCAGGAACTTCCTGAGTTCAATAACAGCATCATAACTCCAAAATCCAGATCGGAAGAGCGTGTGTAGGGACAGCAGTTCTGGCACAAAGTTCCACTTTCGTGTGCATGTCTTTGGTTTTAGATGAAACACAGTTGACCCAAAAATCTACAGAGAAAAGGTAAAACCTAACTAGCAGCTAGCATCAAGGTGTTGCTAGATACTACAATCACGGTTCAGCCAGCATGAAAGACATTGAACAATGCAGCACAGAGATACTCAGGCAAACTAAGTCTTAGAAAACGGGTAAAGCCTAATGGTGAAGCCGAAGCATGCAGCAAAGAAGATCCAGCCAAAAGATGAAATCAACTCTATAGCTATATATCTATAAGATATACCTATCATTATACTTAAAAGGCCACGAATATTACATTGTTACAGCAAAGATTTCAGATCAGTGTAATGCTCTGCTGTAGATTGCACTGTCTACTTGGAGGAATAATAAAACTAAACAGCAAGAAGAACAAAATAATTCAATACAATTTGCAAAAAAACTGAAGCTCAAGGTACTTACAGTACCCCAAAGGGAAAAAAGGGAAGGGGAAAATCCGGATATATAGCAGTAACTCTCTGGTGGAACAAAGATTTTTAGAATCTTGTAGGATTCTAAATGTTGCCTAGCACATTTATAAACGCTTGAAGAAGGGTATGAAACTGTCAATTCTAATCTTGAAGGTAATAAAGGAAAAGGAAACATACTCCAATAATGCTTTATTTAGGAAAAATGGGTTCCCTTTTTCCCCTTTAAAAAAGAAGAAGAAAGAAAAGAAGTTAAGCTAGTAGAAAGCGATACATGTACAAAATACTTGATAGCCTTCATCAGATTTTCATGCCTCTCTCTCTCTCTCACACACACACACACACAAGAATTGTCCCATTTTACTGGCTCTATCACCTTCTTGCTATCTCAAACCCATCTTAAGTTCAAAGAAGATTTACTGGAAAACCATGGTTTTGCAGAAGTCATCACATTTTTTCACAAGAGATGATCTGAGGAGCTAGAGAAAGCTTTACTTTCTTGTCATGCTGGTTATTGCTAAGAACGACAACAGCCAGTAGCACCTGAATTTGTCACACAGACTAGTTTGTGATGGATACTTACCACTTGCATTACCTATTTGATTCACAAAGAAACAATGTTCCATACCCCCAATGACAAAAT
Source organism: Nyctanthes arbor-tristis (assembly GCA_963692815.1). Lineage (NCBI taxonomy): Eukaryota > Viridiplantae > Streptophyta > Magnoliopsida > Lamiales > Oleaceae > Nyctanthes > Nyctanthes arbor-tristis. The sequence goes on along the minus strand of CAVNYN010287751.1, from coordinate 9,772 downwards.
AAAAATATTATCGACATCCCAAATGCACCCGTGGATGGATGATGTTATTCCATATCTACTGAGTAGAGTGGCTCTGCAGAACTCGGGAGTTTCAGAGCTGTTTCCATATTGAACTAGAGAATGGTGATAAATTCAGGGTACTTCAGCACTTTACAGCTAAACAATTTCCATGTCTAACAAGAATTAGAATAAATCTTGCATTAGGTTCCAATTTTATGCAGCCATGCACTGTGGGCTAACTCCATGTACACTTTAAGATGAGGATCTGTCACTGAGCTTATTTATTTATATTTTTTCCTTTACCTGTAACAACACTGACGAATCATACTATATGTTTTTTCTATGTAAAATGGTCCTCAGTCACCAACAGCCTAAGACATTGTAATTTCCTCTTCTAATGCGTAATATTCCATAAAGAGAAGTTCAAAGGTTGCATATCGAGTTGGTTGCCAAACAACTCTCAGTATGTAATGGTGATAAAACGTCACTGAACAACATAATTCAAGAAGATTTCAATACACATTAATGAGATCCACATATCATTTACATAACAAACGAATACACTACAACAAATTCAGTTAAATAAATAATTACAATACATTTACATACACAATAATCTCAACAAGATAGGCTTATCCACCGAATAACTGGGGAAATACAAAGCTCAAAGAACAACATAAAGTAGAAGTTTTTCTATATACAAGAAGTTAAATGAAATGCACATATCCATACAATAACATAGGAATCGAATAGAGCTGACATGACTAACATGGATTTGGAGTAATCCAAATTGGCCAATGTGATATTTGAGGATAACAGGGCAATGGCTCGATTTTCCCATCCTCCATATTATAGAACCCAACATCATGATCCCCGCTAATTCCATCATAATTCGCTTCAGAATAGTCATCTGCAAAGTAAATTCTGTTCCCTTTACAACCTGGATAATCAGAAGCCAATAAAGCGAATGATGAATTCTCCCCCAAAAATACTACTCTATCCCCCAATGTTGTGATTCTCTCCCACTTCTGCTTACTCATATCCATCCTCCACACAGAAAATCTGACTGTCTTGTACACATTGTCAAACTGATGCAAATGCTCAATATTGGTCTCCAGCTCTAAGTACCGTGTGATCAGCAATAACTCACCCATTGCGTCCACCAAATACTGCATGTCGCCGCCAATTTGCTGCTGCTTGTTAATAAATGAAACCTTAGGAAAACCAGCATCCTTCACGTCACAAACGGCAATTGACCCGAATTTATTCACAGCATAGAATGAACCATCGAAGTAAATTACATCCTCACAATATGACCGCGCTTCGTCAATCAATTTCCACGAGTCTTCGCCCTTTTTGTAATAACCGAGATCCCCGAACCAATTAAGAATCGCGAAGGCAGTAAAATTCGACTCATTGTACGGGTTGTGAGAGAGGATAACCTTTTTGATAAAAGAGTCACGCATTTTCCTCAAATTGCTAGTATACACCTCGGCGCCAGGGGACCGGAGAGTGTATTCGCGGCCTACGCTGTAAAAATCAAAACTTAAAACATTCGGAAAAGTTGAAAGCGGAGGAAGATTAATTTTGGCGCGGGTGATAGGGTTAATGATGAAAATAGAAGGGGACTCGTCGACGAGGACAAGCCAACCATGTGACGAGCCCACGCGGCGGCGGCTTGGGGAGGCTTCTGGCAGCGTGATGAGGTGGACCTTACTATTAAGGGCGTCGAAAAATCCTCGCCGATGGGGCGAAACCGAAGATCGGCTCGGCCGAAGCATGAGCCATGGAAATTCGCGCGGTAGATGGCTGGGAGTTAGGGGAGCAGCGGCGCGCCAGCTTGAGCAGACGGCTCGGAATCTGATGTAATCCGCTTGTGCACGAACGTTCCTGGCGATAGTTTGGAGGAGTTCTGGCGGAAGATCCGACCAGTCAACGGTTAGTGCCGCAGCGGACATGGCGGCAATTGGCAGAATGGGTTGGCCGGCGAATTGAATTTAAAATAATATTTATTTTTGTTATCTAATTTAGGGTTAATTTCACAAAAGGTCCCCAACCTTAGCACTTTATATCATCTGGGTGCTCAACCTTTTTTTAATGTCACAAGTCCCCAACCTTTTATATATTTACTCATAAGGTCCTTTGTGATATTTTTACCCTTACATTATAAAAAAATAAAAATAAAAAAACTCAAAAAAGAGTAAAAATAATAAAAATAAAAAGAAAAATAAAATTTTCTCACATACTTTAGTTACTCATTTTACCACTATCTGTAACGTGATCGGAAATGAAAAATATTTACATTATTTTTCTTTTTTGTAGAAACTTTTACTTTTTTCTTGTCATTTATAACAACGGGAGGAACGAGCAACAAAATTATTGGCCTCCTCTTTATACTAGAAATAACTATTGAAACTTATTATTTACGTTGAGTTGAAATGTGAATGTGTAACTAAGTAGGTATGTTGGAAAGATCTCATAGCTGTCAGAATGATAGAAAAAAATGATGCATGTATTTGTCATTTCCGGTCAAGTTGCAAATAAAGGTAGAATGAGTAACTAGTTAGGTAGAAGAGGAAAATTTTATTTTCTTTTTTATTTTTATTATTTTTACTATTTTTAGAATTTATTTTTGTTTTTATTTAAAAAGTGAAGGCAAAAATGAGATAATTTCTAAAATGGCCAAATTCAAAAAATGAAGTTCAAATATAGCCTATTTAAAAAATTTTGTGCAAAAATAGTCATTTTTTGAATAAAATTTTATTGTCCTTAAGCAATAACTTTTCTTTATATCTATATATATATAATTTATCTGTATATCTGTATAATTAAAGTTATAAGTGATAATTATTGACACTACAGTTTGATAAAAAAAATGTTAATACAATTTATCTATATATCTTGACATTTAATTTAGACAAATCTTGGCGGTTATGTCTTTGTGGAACAACTATTACATTACATTCTATATAGTTGAATCATAAACCTCGATAGTTAGATTCTGTAAATTTAGATAGTTTCCTTTCATGCCAAAAAAGAAAAAATCTGCCATCTATGTACAGCCTGTCTCGACTGTCGGAAAGGTCTCTTGGGGGTACGGAAGAGCCGGTCAAAATTGCCAGCATGTGAATTTCGATCGCGGACCGGTGCAATTGGCTTCATCTTGCCATTCTGAGCAACTTTCTCTTCTACACTGATGTCAAATTCTTGGCTGATCGCTACAGATTTGGCAATGAACATGTAATGCAAATCTTTATTTGGTGTTTCTTCAATTAAGAAATTTTGCGTTCGCGGCCTGGTTGGGCTTTGTTCAACAGGTGTCAAGGAAATTTTTGATGAGTTTAATTGTTTGGATTGGTGCCTGAATGAAGAGATCAAAGAAACAGGCAGTCTCACGATCGGGCACTCATGCCCGGAAGTTGTCATTGTATACTCCCGCGGGTCAAAAGAGTAGCCGCTGCGATGCCTATGCTATTTGATTTCCTTATAGATATAGAGCTTGGGCCCACGCGTCCTATCGCTAAGCTAGTAAGTAGCCTTTTTCTTTCTATAGCTTCAAAGCCGCCCCCTATCTTCTAAAGGGGCCCGTCACTTCGTTCGTACTTTCTTCTTGGCTTAGGCTTTCAACTGAACAACATGGCCTTGCCACCCCGCCGCTAGCAGTTTTTAGAATTGGTATTAGAATTTTTGTTTATGGGCTATTTTGTCTAAAAAATAGAAAAATAGACATTTTTGCATATGTTTAGAAAGTGGTCACTTTTAAACCTGCTATACTAAATTGAACATTTTTTGCAATTAAGCAATTATATTGTCACTACAAAATTTAATTAGCACACCACAAATTAAACATTTCTTTTGTATTTACTTAAATGCCCTTAAATAATATTACTTTAACGACCTTTATTCAAATGTGTTATAGATTTTTTTTTTTTAATTTCCACACCACATCAAATTCTGTTACTTTTATTTTTATTTTCCTTCTTTCATCATCAAAGTTTTTCGGCGGCCGTTGTTATTGATTAAAGGCAGGGATATTATCAAAACTTTTCAGCAGTTTTGTTATGATCTTCAATTGAGACATCAACAATTTCCTTGATGATTACTTGAATTTGGACGAAAATTGATCACCAAAAATTTCTTAGTTTTTGCTTTCAAATTTAAGGTTTTCATGAAAGCACATGGAGGTATCTTTCCTTCTAATTTGATCAATAATCTAGAAAACATTATAACCAAACTTTTCCTTTTAAGAAACGAAAACCTTGAAAATAGATCCCAAATTCTCAATTTATTGTATCAGGATGGCAACGGGCTTTTCCGGCAAGAACGTGACAAATGGCAATGAATTCCAGTCGTGGTGTGAAGAAATATCAAGATGAGATTTGAGAAATGTGCACCACACTCCTTAATTATTTATATATTGATTAATAGGTAAATTTATTATAGTGTTAATATCAATTTTCATTTTCATTTGTGGTGGAATTAAAATGTGGTAGAATTTTGTAGTGGCAATATAATTGTCCTTTGCAATTTCCTTAAGTCAAAATATTATAAAGGACTTTATGAGTGAATTTATAAAAGATAGGAGACCTACGATATTGGAAAAAAATTAGGGACCTAATTGATAGAAAGTGCAAAGGTCACAGACTATTTGTGAAATTAACCCTTTAATTTAACAAATATGCCGGCGGTCATTTTCTAAGCTTCAGGAAAAATAATTCAGGAGGTCCTCCATCTCTTAGAGATGTGCAAGTTAGTATAATGCTTATTTTCTGGATCATGTACAAATTCTTTTTAACAAATTTTTTTCATGCGGGTCAAGTAATAATACTAGTTATTTAGATGGTAATTATTATGACCAATTATTATCACATAAGTGATGAAAGAAACAAGAGAGAAAATAGGATGCACTAAAGAATCACTTGAGCAAACTGATTATTTGTTGGCCTCTATCATAAATCAGGGCTCCATTCGCCATTCACGGATTTATCTCGGGTTAAATGTGCAACCTTTTTTAAAGTCCAAAATTAGAAAGCAAAAATGGGCGCGAATTTTTTTAGTAGCTATCATGTTTTTATACGTGTGTAAACATATATATATATATATATATATATAATAATGATATGGATGTTGGTATCAGCAATAAGAAAGGCAACGATTCGTGTCCATGGAATTGCATTGGCAAAAATCACCTATTGGAAAGCTGAAATGTAATGTAGATGCCGTCGTGTTCATAGATAGAAGGATTGGGATTAGAATTATTGTGATTTGTGAGGAATGATAAAGGTGAGTGCTTGAAATAAATGGAATTCCCACAATAAATATTCACAATCTGCAACCTGAGACTAATAATAATATCCCAAATCGACTGATAATAATAATAATAATAATAATAATAATAATAATAATAATAATAAGTGATAAGATGACTATAAAATATCCAACATAATATGGCAACATTTTCCATCCAATCCCAAAGACCAAAATCTGCCTGCCACAAGAAGTGAAGTGAATGTTAACGACATGTATTCGCCAAGCTCTCCCCATTGCTCACGTCTCTCGCAACCTAGTCTTCCTCCGCAACTCAACTTCAGTCTATCGCTTTTCGCATAGACATTTTGGCCCACGAAAGCAACCAATATTATTATTATTATTATCATCTCAAGAGAAGTCCTCTCCATTCACGCTCTCTCTCTAGTTCTCTGTGTACGCAATGGGTTCCATTGCTGCCGTTGACGGCCCACTGCAGTACCCTTCTGCTCGCCGCGATGAATCCGTTGTTGATAATTATCATGGTACTTTGATCTCCGACCCTTACCGATGGTAAGATATCTAAAAAAATGAAATCTTGCCAACCCGTTGATTATTTTCATATTATTTATTATGGAGAAAGAACGGTGGTTGAATTGATTATGGTGGAATTGGGTACATTGGAATTAAAATTGGACGAGAAGATTCAGATTCGAATTGACTTATTCTTAGTCCTTTGTGTTGTGTGGATTCCATTTGGCAAGAATATTGTGGAAGTGACTATCTGTTGGATTTTGAGATTACTTTAGGATTGGAGTTCAGAACTTTTTTGTTGTTTGTTTGTTTGTTTGTTTGTTTGTTTCTCTCCTTCCCTTTGCTTTTATATTCATTCTGTTATCGTAGCATATACTGGTTCGTGAATTTTGACTAATGTGGCCAGGCTTGAGGATCCTGATTCTGATGAGACCAAGGAGTTTGTGGAAAAGCAGGTGAAATTGACTGATTCCGTGCTAAAATCCTGCAAAACAAGAGATAAGCTTCGTGAAAAGCTCACGGAATTATATGATTTTCCAAAGTATGATGCTCCGTTTAGAGCTGGTGACAAGTACTTTTACTTCCATAATACTGGTCTGCAACCACAAAAAGTCCTATACGTTCAGGTCCTGTGCTAAAATTTACGTACTTTCTAGAGTTTCGTGGAATTTGAATTTTGTTTCTGGCTTTGGATTTGGAGTTTTATTGAGATGTTATTACAGGATAGTTTGGATGGAACACCAGAGGTTTTACTAGACCCAAACACACTAAGTGAAGATGGAACTGTGGCTCTTAATACATATGCAGTTAGTGAGGATGCAAAATATCTGGCTTATGGCATTAGTTCAAGTGGAAGTGATTGGGTTACCATAAAAGTTATGCGGATAGAAGATAAGTTTGTTGAGCCGGATACTATCTCATGGGTAAACTTTGCAAATTTAAGTGTATTTATTGTGTAATTCATAATTTAATTTTCTGACAGGATTATCTAGATACGTAATATTGAAACAGTCAGTGGCGTGTTATCTTTGTATGATGCAAGGGTGATGTTTGTTCCTGGACAGGTTAAATTTTCGATTATTAGTTGGACACATGATGGCAAAGGTTTTTTCTACAGTCGTTACCCAGCCCCTGAGTAAGTGATGGATTTTAAAGAGAACTATTTTACAACTTGCATGATTTATACGTTCAACTGTGTGCTTGTCTTTATTAAATATTAGTGTTACAGAACGGTGCATTTTACTTGCAAGATCCCTTTTCCGTAACATTTTAAGTAATCTAATAGCTGGAGCAATGCTAGATGTGCTGGAAGAATTCTTTTCATTAATTTTTTGCTATTTTCGTGCAATGTTTACCTGTCTGAACGGAAGATTGGTTCTTAGATGAGAATGTTGTTCATTCTAGATACTTTAAATTCCAGGGATGGAGAGAAGTTAGATGCTGGCACAGAGACCAACGCTACTCTACACCATGAGCTTTATTATCATTTCCTGGGAACTGATCAATCTGAAGACATCTTATGTTGGAATGATCCAAACAATCCTAAACACACAAGTACAGCCTCAGTGACAGAGGATGGGAAGGTACTGAACTGACTGCATTGTACATGAGCACTGATAATTGATTGTTATTACTACGGTACTGAATTACAATGATTTTCCATTCTTTTAATCTCATTAAGACTGTCAATGATATTTTAATAGCCATGATAATGGTAATAGAGAATTTGGATATGAAAATGTGATTGCTTGTTGAGAACTAGACATAAAAATGGAAAATTAAAATGCCAAAATATAATGAATGAAAACTGAATTAATTGATTAAAATTTCTGCTACCATCCATGCAGGTGGTTCAAAGAGCACGATGATTGGCTTGTGCTTAAACTATCTAATTTCTCTTTTAATGTAGCAGTGCCACACTATTTATTGATTTATTGATCACTTCTCTCTTTTAAACGTGCAGTATATTCTTCTATTCATTTACGAAAACTGTGATCCTGTCAACAAAATTTATTACTGCGACATATTAACTCTCCATGATGGGCTTGAAAGCTATAGAGGGAAAAAAGAACTGCTTCCATTTGTCAAGCTTGTTGATGATTTTGATGCTTGTTATGAGTATGTTGCAAATGACAACACAGTTTTCACATTTCGGACTAATAAGGATGCTCCAAAATACAAGCTAGTCAGAGTTGATCTGAAAGAGCCCAACTCTTGGAGTGAAGTAATTAGAGAATCAGAGAAGGATGTGCTTGAGTCAGCCATTGTTGTCAATGGAAATAAAATGGTGGTAAATTATTTGAGTGATGTAAAAAGTGACTTGCAGCTAAGGGACTTGAATACAGGTTCCCTGCTCCATCATTTACCCATTGATATTGGAACAGTATCCGATATTTCTGCCCGACGCAAGGACAGTGCGATCTTTATTGGGTTTACTAGCTTCCTAACTCCAGGCATTATATATATTTGCAACCTAGAAACTGATGTCCCGGATATGAGAACATTTCGTGAAATTGTTGTACCTGGTTTTGATAGGACGGAATTTGAAATTAATCAGGTAAATATATTTAGCATATTGTCTCTTAAACGGTAAGATACATATTGGATCATTCTTCACAGGAACCAATTGCTTGAATTCTCTATTTTCTTCTCACTTGTTGTGCACATGCAAGCCAATGCTTAGTTCTAAATTTATTAACGCATGCAATGTCTTCATGTAGAAATCTTACCATTCATTCCAATAATGTTTCTAGGGAACGTTATGTAGATTTTAATTTTTGAAAGTTGATTTTTTGGGAGAATGTGTCGTAGGAATGTAAAGAAATATCATTAGGAAGTGGGAAAATTTGTTTTTCTTTTTCTGGAAAATATGTGCTTAGTATTAAAGTTTGACTCGTTGACCAACTTTTGATTTAAGATAAAGCTCTCTAGAACAAGCTTAAGATTTCATTATTTGCATTAGAACAAGCTCTAACATATTGCTGCCCTTACAATATCTTGCTACACATTCATAGATCCAGTCATGTCTTTATATTTGTTATATTTTGCGATTTGTGCATCTAATTGACCTCATCCCTTATTCATGGAGGTTTCCAGGAGATGCTTCTACTGTGTTCTTGTGTAAAATTTTGGCAAACGGGACTTTTATCTATGTTCACTAATCTTCTTTTACTGCCAATAATGGATTCGAGGCTTATTCTTGCCCTTTTATCCCACTTCTGGTTTTCCTTGAATTCTCTGAGAAAAATTTGTTTCTGCCTTCAAGAAATTAACATGTTGCTGGTTCTTATTGGACCTTTTTGAAGGTGAAGCAGTATATTATCTCTTATCCTTGTGGTTCAATTGATTTTCTTTCTTTATCCTTCAAGTGATCAGTGTTTTCTTTTCTAGGTTTTTGTGCCAAGTAAAGATGGTAACAGGATACCATTGTTTATAGTGGCTAAAAATGATATTTACCTGGATGGGTCTCATCCTTGTTTGCTATATGGATATGGTGGATTTAACATTAGTATTACACCTTCCTTCTCGGTTGGCCGTGTTATGCTTGTGAGGCATTTAGATACTATTTTCTGTGTTGCAAACATTCGTGGTGGCGGAGAGTATGGAGAAGAATGGCATAAAGCTGGTTCCCTTTCAAAGAAACAGAACTGTTTTAATGATTTTATCTCTGCTGCTGAATATCTTGTCTCTTCTGGTTATACCCAGCCTAAAAAGTTGTGTATTGAAGGTGGAAGCAATGGTGGGCTTCTCGTTGGGGCTTGTATAAATCAGGTACTCTTTGTCATCGTTCTTTTTTCACTACTATTAGCTGTTGCTTTATCATAATCATTGATGTCATCGTCAAAATTATTAATTATAAAAATCAAAAAATTTCCTGGGTGCAGAGACCTGATCTTTTTGGCTGTGCTCTTGCTCATGTTGGTGTTATGGACATGCTAAGGTTTCACAAGTTTACCATAGGTAAAGGAAGTTTGTAACGATTTGGGGGGGG